>JANVCC010010369.1:5492616-5642365 GCA_025345505.1 Todiramphus chloris collaris
AAAGGAAAGGAGGAGAAAAAAATTAAAAAAAGGAAAAAGGAAAAAGAATAAGAAGAAAAAAAAAAAAAGACAAAAGGAAGAAAGAAAAATTCTGGCACCACATTGGTTATTACTAATGGTTGTTTTGTTTTGGAACTATTGTTCACCTCTAAAAAGGAAATAGTTAAACAAACTGCAGATGGTCCAATCTTAACATCCTCATTTAGTTCCAACTGTGCCTTGGAGAACTGCAAATGAAGAGACTGTTTACACAGGCTTCTCTCTCCTGCAAAGAAACAGCACCAGCCCAGTCACGGCAGCATTTTCTGATCCTCCCTCACACAGGACTCCTCCAAGAGAAGTTTTAGGTGGACTGGGAGCCTGAGACTGGTGAAGGGCACAGTTAGCAGGCTATGAAGCTCATTTCACATTGCCCTTTGAGCTCAAGTTACCAGATGTATGGCCATGGATTCCACTTTGCTCTGGGAGATCCTCCAGGAGATCCTCCCTCTTTGGTGGAGAACCTGGTGGCATAGTTAAGTCCTGTGCAGGGTCTCCCACTTGTTGACTTATTCAGGAAGAGAAATGTCAGTAAAGAAACCAAATACAAATGTTCCTCACTTTGAAGAGGACAAAATATTGTCTCTTGTATTTTATTCAAGACTTAGTAAAAAAAAAGTTCTCTGAATAAAACATGAAGGAGAACATCAGAAATATGACATTTCTGCCTCCATGCTCAAGTGACGTGAAAGCCACTTGGATGATGGGTTGAGTGGCAGTCAGCAGTGTGTGTGTAGGCATATAGATGCAGTTTTCCTACCCCTGGACAAAGATGTGGGTGGGATTAAGGAATTCTTCTCAGGAGGCAGGTGTTGAGGAGAGCCTGGAAAGTGTCCCTCTCCTCTACTCCCTTTGTAGCATTCCAACAGAAAATCCCATGTGTTTTCAACCTCTCCCATGAGGAGAGAGACAGGAAATTTCCCAGTTTAATTTCGGCATTAGGTTAGAATTTTGTCTTTACAGCAGTTTAAAATAATGGACTCTTTCTAGAAATAATAATTTCTTAACAAACTGTAATAAAAGTTTTGGTACTGGGTATTTTTTTCCCCTTTTTATTTTATTTTTTTTTTTGGGGTGGGGGTTGGAACATGGTGTTTTATTTTAGCTCCAGTACATAGTTGTAGATTCTTCAGGTAAGATGAAATGCAGGTTGTTTTTTTTTTATTTCACAGGGGTTGTGGTCTGAAATTAATTCCCATTAGTGCATGTAAGAATGACCTTTAGCTTTGGTTTTTATCCAATAGCTTGTGAAGATACAGCTGCTTTTGGTCATTTTTATGAGTGAAAACTAAATAATGTTTTACATCTATTAGACTAAATAAAAAATAAATTTGGAAGCACTTCAGTGATGCCAAGAAATAGAAGGATATATGCAGGAATGTAAATTATATGCAGAGATGCTATGGTTGTAAGAATAAGTGAGAGCAGCTGTTAAAGTACTGGGAAAAGAGCACTGTGCTTTATCTGGCATTGAAGCTTTAAGCCAGCTTTCCCTAGGCATGACTGTACCACTTGAAGGGATTCTGAGCTGATGGGTCTGCAATGGTGATGAAGAACTCTGTGGTTGTACCGGTAGGTCCTAGGGTAGCACCAGGTAGTGTGGTGCAATCAACTAGCAGGGCTTGTTGGCCCAGAGGCATAACTGTGCAAGAGTACAGCTCCAGCTGGTGTCCTTGCACCTCATCTCAGGGGCATGTGGGTCCCAGATACTGAATACTGTAGATCAATACACAAGGGAAGAAGAAACAACCTTCTCTTGATTTATGCAGGAACACGGAGCACAGATGGGTCTTTGGGATCTAAAATCCCCAGGGACCATGTTGTCAGCATTGCCCAACTTCTCTTAATGGGTACACTGGAGATGAGAAGGCTTCTGCCCAAGGCTGAGGGATGCTTGTGTTGTCTGTCATCAGTAAGCAATCACATGTTGGTGCTGCACAAGCAGATTGCAGTGGTGTTTGGCTTATCCTCCTGCTGAGCCAAAGCTCTGCACTGGAGCTGGATCTGCAGTGGTCCTGAGTAAGGCAAGAGTCTCTTTCATGTTAGAAAGACTTTTGACCTGTGTCCATCCTGAAAGTGAGTACAGGGAGTTATTAAGGTAACCTCTCAGGAAAGACAACAAATGCAAAATGCAGTAGTTTAAAAGTTTTTTAAGTATAGCTTCTGCTCTGTAATAGCAAGAATTTTTCTGGGAGGTATTGTCTGATTTTAAATGGCATCCAGTTTTCAGCCTGTTGTAGAATTATTTGGGAGGGTTGGGAGTAAGTATGCTCATCTCTTAATTCACAGTTCATTGGATTAAGTTTGTTCTCTTTTTATTTTAATGGACAAGAAAAAAAAATCCTACTTGAAGACTGAAAGTCAAAAATATATCCCTACTTCTGCTGTGTCTATGGCAAACTATGCAGTATAAAATACTTTACAATGAACTGAGACTTTCAAGATGGTAATATAAGCAGACCCCCATGTTTTAGTCACATAGTTCCCTGATTTTCCTTCTACTTTTTCTGCTGTTAGCAGGGGACCGGGAGAACTGTGACTCTAGTAGTAAAGGTCAGAATGTCCATCTCTGTCTCTAATGATCATTAAATGAAAAGTATTGTTTATGTCTTGTTTATTGTTAATGCTGATTAACCATCGATAGCTGGGGGGAATAAGCAGGGAGCTCACTGCTCATTTAATTGGACATTAGCACATCAGCTGAAACGGTTCTAGCACTGCAATCCCACACCCGATGCATGAAGGAATGTTAGGCTAAGGATCTATTTCCTCCTTTTCAGGCACATGCACTATTCCCAGTAACACAATTATACAGCTTTCTTTACACTTTATCCATAAATGCTACTAACACATCAAAAACAAGCGAATCCTTACATCCTGCCGTTTTAAAGCTCATAAAGCCAACTTCACCCATTTTACCCAAAGGAGTGTGCAGCCAAAACCAGGACAAAGCCAATGGAAAAAAAGAAGTGTGTGTATGTGCCTGGCTCTGTATATGAATTATGACTATTCAAAGGAAAGAAAAAAATGGAATGATTGCCAAAAAACCAAGTGTGTAAAGGGACAGCTGGAGTTGTATGCTGGAGTTTACAATGCATTACTGTTCAATAAAAAAAAGGAGTCCTTTACAACAGCAGCTCATGCATCACATGCTACATAAGCTACCTCTGAATACAGAGCACCTTCTTCAAAGGAAATGTCATTTTCTATTGAATTTTTTAGTAAAGGAACAGTAGGTGATCTAGCTAGAGATGTGTCATGGTGTGGAAAAGATCTGATTCCGATGCTCATAATGGTTTCATACTGGACCTACTAGCTGCAATGATCCTTTCCTTCCCATCACGCTGCTCATGTCTCAGCACTTAACCTTTTTCTCTTTTCAAGGGTAATGGGCTTTAAAATCCAGGCCAAGGTTTTCAGATTTGGCAAGAGCAAATAGCTGTTTGGGTGTTCACAATGAGGGAGGAGAGAGGAAGGAAGAAAAGGTGGGAGGCAAGCTGAATCTTTGTTGAAAGAAAATCTGGCATTGGTTATGTCTGAATTGTCTGAGCACCTTGAATTTTCAGAGAAGGTTTGATGCCTAAGCTTTTTTTTTTTTTTTTCCATAAAGGCCAATCGAGCCCTTTTGGGGCCTTATAATGCATTCCTTGCCTTTGCTTATTTTGTATTCTGTGTGTCTACAAAAATGGTAATTAAGGGTGTAAAACCTCCATGCTTGTTGAAACATGGGGACACTGAGAAATATCTTGGAACAGAAGTCAAAAGAGTGGGAGACCAGCAAGCAAGAGAATAACAAGGTTTAAAACAAAAATGTGTAAGAAAGGGGGAGAGGCAGGACGAAAATGTTAGGAGATGGTAAAGACTGGGAGCACAGGTACTGGATGTTCAAAATAGCATGAGGTCGTGGGAACAGAATCAGAGAGACATATTAGTTTTGTCTGGCCATTAGGATTTAGCCATGAGAGGAGATCTCTGCCTCTCTGCAGTGCAGAGGGCAAAATATCCCTGCAGGCACCCTATAAAGCTTGTGTTGCTGACCCTTCCATGCTGCTATTTCCCTCTCTTGGTGCCAAATTTCATCCAGATAACTTCCCTTCTGCAGCTGCAGATGGATGTTGGCTGAGATCGGTCACTCACCTGAGTTGCCTGCTTGAACTTGTTATTTCTCTACATTTCTGCTGACTTCAAGGACACCCTGCCTGAGTTCAAAACAAACCAAAATCATGAATCCAACACTAATCTGTGACCTGTTTCTAGATACAACAGCATTTATACTGTCACTGTGCTTTTATCTTACTGTTGGCTAATATTCTCAGATACTTTAATTTCTTATTCTCTCTAAACCCTGGGATTTTGTAATTGTAAATACAGAGAGTTAAAGCCTGTGATATTATAAACATTCATTAATTTCCTGTGTTATAAGTGATATTTAATTTACTTCCAATAGTTCCATGAGCCCTTGAATAATGTGATTATAAGTACTGCTCAAAAAGTACATGCAAAAAGTAACAAAGTCTGAATATATTGATTGTAGATACTGAAATGAAGAATAGGAAATATCCTACATGATAAATATCATAGCAGAACATGATGGAGGAACCTAGATGCTAATCATAATGGCCAGATAGCTGAGAAGTACCAAATTTCTGAATAATCCACAATATCTGTCTAAAAATGCTGGTGTTGAGAAGCCATGTTGAATAGTAATCACAATGTACTCAAACTCATTGTTTGGGGTTTTTTTATTGGTTGGTTTGTTTGTTTGCTTTTAATAAAAAACACAGCAGTGTTAACCGAAAGAAAGTTGGTTTAAAATGAAGAAGAAATGGGAAGAAACAGCCAAAGGAGTAAAGAAAATACTTGCAGGTAGCACTTAATGCAACACATAACTGCCTACCAACTAATTAAGCAACTTTGAAAGGAATCTCAAAGTAAAATTCGATTACCAATTCAATAATGGTGTAAATGAAGCTGTGTGGTACAGGAGGCTACCAAGAGTAAAAAGCAACTTTCTTTAGGAAGTGGAGGCTATAACCAAGCAGGGAAACCAGAAAGAATGATAAGCAAGGGAGGTTAGCTGGAAACCTCCATCAGAAAAAAAAAACCAACAAAAAAATAGTCTGAAGGAAGAACTTTTAAAGGAAAAAAAAATTAATAATAACCTCTTTTTACAAACACATATATCTTCCAAATTGTCTGCAAGGCCAATGGAAGATGAAAGGATAATGGAAGTGTTTGGGGAAGATAAGAACTGCTGCAAAGTTAAATTAATTGTTTGTATCAGTGCTCACAGAGGAACAGCTTAGGGAGTATCTCGCAGCAGATGAGTCACAGCAGCTCTGCCAGTTGTGACTTTGTGTTAACCTTGAGTAGTTCTAAACCCAGGCTGCTTCCAAAAGGAGCAGATCCTGTTTTCCCCTCACTGCCCCTGGCCACGCCATCCCACTTCCCACTTTGTGCCAGGATTAGCATGCTTGCAGACACACAAGCAGACAGATCAAGAAGATACTCCTATTAATTATCAGGCATAGGATTTAAAACAAAAGAAATGGAGGTTTTTTGTTTGTTTGTTTGTTTGTTTCCTGTATCACATAGTTAAATGGTGCTATGGGGGTGTGGTGGGTGACCCTGTCTGAACACCAGGTACCCACCAAAGCTTCTCCCCAACTCCCATCCTCAGCTGGACAGGAGTGAGAAAACAGAACAAAAAGGCTGTGGGTCACAGTAAGGACAGGGAGACATCACTCACCAATTACTGTCATGGGCAATACAGGCTTGAATTCCGCGAAGATTGATATAATGTATTACCAATCAAATCAGAGTAGGTTAATGAGAAATAAAATCAAATCTTAAAAACACCTTCCACGCACCCCTCCCTTCTTCTTGGGCTCAATTTTATTCCCAATTTTCTCTGCCTCCTCCCCCCTCAGTGGCACAGGGGGATGGGGATTGTGGTCAGTTTGTCACACATTTTTTCTGCCGCTCTTTCCTCCTCAGGGAGTAGACTCCTTACACTCCTTCCCTGCTCCAGCATGGGGACCCTAGCATAGGCGACAGTCCTCCATGAACTTTTCCAATGTGAGTCCTTCCCATGGGTAGCGGGTCTTCATGAACTGCCTCAGTGTGGGTCCCTTCTGTGAGGTGAGGTCCTTCAGGAACCGACTTCTCCAGCATGGGTCCCCTGTGGCTTTACAAGTTCTGCCACCAAAATTCTCCAGACTAGTCTCCTCTCCTTAGAGGTCAACAGGTCCTGCCAGCAGCCTTCTCCAGTGCAGGCTTCCCATGGGGTCACAGCCTACTTCACGCATACACCTGCTGCAGCGTGAGGTGTTCCATGGGTTGCAGGTGGGCATCTGCTCTATTATTATCCTCCATAGTCTGCATGGGGACACTATACCTCACCGTGGTCTTCACCATGTGCTGCAGATGAATTTCTGCTCCAGAGCCTTGAGCACCTCCTCCCCCTCTTTCCTCACTGATCTTGGTGTATGCAGATTTGTTTCTCTCACATATCCTCACTTCTCTCTGCATCTGCAGTTGCTGTTGCAAAAGTTGTTCTCCCTTTCTTAAATAGCTTCTTGTAGAGCTGTTACTACCATTGCTGATGGGCTTGGCATTGGCCAGCAGCAGGTCAGTCTTGGAGCCGGTTGGCATTGGCTCCATCAGATATGGGGAAAGCTTGTAGAAGATTCTAACAGAAGCCACCCCTGTAGCCCTCCCCCCTCAGTACCAAAACCTTGCCCCACAAACCCAATACAGGGGATCTGACAGTCAGCGAGGTTCCAAAGACATCTGGTGAGTTTATGACAAGCTCCATCCAGAGAGAATAAAATTTCCAACCAAGGAACAACCAGGTCAGTCAACTTCAGCATGATTGGTAGGTGTAAGGAAAAGTGCTTGCTCTGATCTTATGCCCTTCCTGAAGTGTTTCCTATTGGCCACTGTCTGGGTTGCGGGCTAAGTTGACTTCTGGCCTGAAGACATGCCATTACAGTCTGTATGACACCAGAAGGAAATCAGCATCAGCCAAAGGGCACCTTTCCTAAAATTTTATAGTTTTAGGCCAGTGTCAGGAGAGCTGGAGATGTAGCACTTTCTTTGGTACTGTCTGTTTCAATGTATTATGTATGCAAAGTATGCTGATTACAGTGGTCAGTCGATTTTTTCCAATACAAACATGTTAACAATAACATGTTTTGATAGCAGTTTTATGGAATAAGGGAGAAAGAGAAAAGCTTTTATCTTTTAATATACTCTTCTGCTCCAGTGTAAAAACTAAAAACATGTACCTTTAATTCTGTGCGAGAGGGCCAGTGGGTAACACTGCACTCTCCCAGGGACTACATTTAACAAGACCTGTCCTTTTTTTCTGAATAATAAATCTTTTGATCCACACTGAGACTAAACAAAGATCTCTCTGTTTACTTTTGGGAGCACTAAGCATCAAGACAATAACACAAGGGGATAATCTATTAAAGACATTTTCTTTGTGTTCAAGTCCAGCCTTTGTAGAAGACTTTGTGAACAAATCTTGGTAAATAGTGCTGTATCACCTTCAATTTTTTTTGTGGCAAAAGGGCATTTGGAAATGTTCCTTGGTGCTTAGCTCTCTTCAAACTAGAAGAGAATGGAAGAAGTAAAAAGCACACATCTGGAAGCATTTTGTTTTTATCAGAAGTCCCCCCAGCATTTAAGAACATTGGATTTCTGCATCGCTTATGTCTCGTTACTTCACATTGCAAGAGCTTCGTTACAAACACCCCATGTTTAGGTAACTTTTTTTAGTGACTCAGAGCTTCCACAACCAATGAAAATTTACTGTTCAGCTACAAAATGAAGCCTACCACAAGCTTCCAGGCATGAGGCTGCTGAAGGTATCAGCTGCAACCACTGGGCTAAATAGTTGCATAGAAAGGAGAATACAATTGATTTCAACTACTGGATCTCTGCAAGAGACTGAGACTTATTAGAGGTCAGAAGAATGCAAGCAGATGGGAGATTTAATCTGCATCAAGTGATTTAAAGATGCATGGATGAGCCTTTTATTACATGGGATGATTGATGATGCACCAGTAACTAATGCTGACCACACTTCTAAGAATTAATTTGGAGGCCCAATTAGAGCTAAGTTGTTACTTAGTCCCATCCTGCGAAAGAAAATCTAGCCTTCTGTCCAGGAGCATCTAAGGGTTTTGGAGGGTTAACCAAAAAAGGAATCATGGTTATGTCTGGGTTTACTGTGTTGTTTTTAGCATTTCTGCATCTCATTCAAACTTAGATGTTTACTTTTTTTCCCTTTTACTGTAAACTGCACCACCTGCCTCAGCATGAGAGTCAGCATGCAAGGCTCAGTAAGAGCCTTGTATCAATGTCGACTACAACTTTAATACTCAAACCACTTTATGAATATTCTCTGCCTGCACTGTAATCTGCCTCCAGACAGACAAGATAGAGATGTGTGATGCTGTGTGCTCCTGCTTATTGTTAGCAGTCTTGGCAAATATGTTTTCTTTCCCTTTGAGCCTGCACCAACAAGCCAGAAGGTGCAGCAGGGTCTGCACTCAAGTCTTTCATTCTTATCTGCATCAAGTCCTGGGGGCAAGGAATTTACTGCATGTAAACGTGTTGGCTTGTTTTTGATTAAACATGCTGCGGAAAATCCAAATCCAACAGCAATACAGCCACAGGCAAATGGCAAAATTATTTCCACCATGAGTAGCATAATTTGTTGAAGAGCTTTGTTAACCATACATGTGCCTATTGTGGACTGGGTGAAAATAGAACATAATGCTAATGTGCTCACTGAAGAAGACAAGGTTTTGTTCACACCCTATGCCTGTGTCAAAACCTAATGGTCTGCTAATGAGAGTGCTGGATTTTTTTCTCCCATTGTTAAGTCATCGTGTTGAGCTGAGGTTTTGAAATCCCATGAAATCGTGGTTAAAACTGTCATCCAGTGAGTCTGACACCGATCTCTTCAAAGATTGCTCCAAGCGTTCTGGTCTGAATTTTCCTTCTGCTTTGCCTCTGAAAACTCATAGCTATTTACTACAGCAAGCCGGTGATGCCTAGGGATGAAGTTTTAGACACCAAATCCTGATCAACAGCTCCAGCAAAGCGCTCTAAAGCATTTGTGAGGTATTGACTATGCAGAGGTCACCTCCTTCTCCTTGCACAATGACAGTTTGGGTTTGCAATTTTGATGGTGTTGATCTCTGTCAGGATGCTCAACTGCTCCCAGTTGAGTCTGTCTTAGTTCATGATTCCATGTCAAATTTATTCCAAAGGTGTGACAGCCAATGACTGTGGTGTTTAATTTGTTGTTGTGGTTGTTCTAAAGGTTGTGGCCAGAGAAGTCACCCTGCACATGCACTGCTGTAATATTTCACAGACCAAACCTCCCAGTCACCCAGAAATCATGGGTTTCCTGCCATCTCCAGAGACTTATGTTCAGAATCATTCTTGAAAATGAGTTAAAGGTTTTGGCGATTAATATGCTCCCTGAAACAAAATAAAATAAATGCATGGAGGATGCAGTGCAGAGCAATCCAAGGGGTAAATTCTCTGAGCATCTATTTGGACATTAATTAATGTTGTGCAACTTATGTCAATCAACCAGTTTTGCATGCATGCAGGTATTCAGATCTTCCAGTTCAATCTCTCGTCCTGAACTGTGCTCTGCATTGATGCTACTGGTAGAACACAGTCCTGATTTTTTAAGTTCACACCTACATGGGACAGTATTAAGGAAAATGAAGATTTAGAAAGATAGATAATGTACTGTGACAGCTCTTCATTGATTCCTTAAAGCTGGCACAGGTACCTGGATACTGGTGTAAGCACCGTTTGGGCAGCTTGCCATAACCAACTACTTGGTGCTTCCCCTGCATTCTCTTTATCTCTACCAAGCTCCTGAATGAGAGTCAACCCAGCCAAGGTTATTTCATCAACAGATTGAGACTAAGTTTCTCATGATTCTTGCTTTTTGTCAGGCTTTTCAAACTAGAGTTTGCTTCCTTTTTATTTGCTGGCTGCTTGTTTAGATTTTTTTTTTTTCTTCTTCCTTTTTCCGGAGTACCTGATGAGACTCTGGAATTGACTCAATAGTGTTTTGTTGCAGGAGAGTTAATGTGCTTTAGAGCCAGGATGAAGACATTTGAACTCATAAATGTAAGAGTATGCCATAATCTCTAAAACCCTAGCAATGTTTAGGGACTATGTAACCAGTGTGAAATAAAGACGTAAACTTCTGAATGTACCCCACTTGTGCTGTTTGGCTACATCTAATAATAGTACGGGCTTCTTGCAAGAGGCATTCTCCTTCCATTAAGTTTGTTTGTAGAGCAACACAATGAGGTATATGCACTGAACCAACTTGAAAGGTTTTATATAAGTGCCTTTGTATCTTGAAAGCTTTGTGTATTTACTAAGCACATTTATTGACATGAAACAACCGTATAATTTGTTTTCACAAAACTTGAAAACACTCTTCTCTCCCAGCTTTTTCTGTTCCTGAGATTTTCCTGCAACATGTATTTTTGGGTACCTACCCTTGCAGTCAAACCTTGATTAAATGAGAACACCACCTAAACCTCCCTGCCTCTGCCCTGCTTAGAAGACAAGTGGTGGATGAGCATCAGGAGGAAGACTAAGACTCATACACATTTCAGTATAGGGAAACCAAAGTTTAAACCCTCTACTGTAAATTTGTTAGAGTTGAGACTGATTGCTCTGTGCCACATCCCAGGTGAGTGTCCTAACTGCTACAGGCATTGACTACGCTGAGGTTTTGTCTCTCCCATTATATTCCTTCCTTAGAAGTTCAGAGGTACACCTTTTCATCCCTGACACCTTTTGTATATGTTCTTGGACATCATTACCCTTTTCGTGGACCCGGGGCATTTTCAGTCCTGGAAAATAACAATTTCCTAGCCCATTTCATTGGCCTTGAAGCCCAAAGAGAGGAAAGTAGTTTCATTTACAGTTTTAACATCAGAGAATGCTAAGACTGATGTGAAATGAAAGCCTTGTGAAAACTATGTCATGTCATTTAATTATTCTTATAAACATTTAACTAATATTGGCACTAGAAGGACAGAACCCAATGGACCTGTGGGTCACTTTCTAACTGAAAAATACATCAATTCACCAAACCTGTTTTTCTATGAAGACAGCTAAGCCTATACAATGGTACTTGTCATACTTCCAGTTTTCCTTCACTTCCATACTGAATTTCATGGAAGAAGTCAAATGAGTAAGTTTTGAGCTTGTGTTATTGTTAAAAAATGTATTAGTTCAAACAGGAGGCACCAAGCACTCCCCTTGCTGTCTTTGGAGGAAGTTCAGGCTATTGCATTTGTCACACTGCTCAGATGAACTTACTACCACACACAAACAAAACAGAACAGATGCTGAACAGCATTCACAGTTCCTGAAGAAGCTTGTTACACGCTGGAATCAGCATGAACCTGAAAGTGGATACGGAGGTTTATTTATTCTTCTTTCTCTTCTTGGATGGCAGGGGGGAAGCTATTTCTTTCTTTTCCCCTTTTTTTTTTTTTTGAGCGGTAAACAAAACAAGATATTCACATTCACCTTAGCAAATGGACGGATGTTTCCCTTGTTGTAAAAATAAACAGCAGTCAATGGCTGAATGTGTGGCCGTAATAAGATACATCTATACATCACATGTGTTTTCAGACAAAAGAAGAGAGAACAAAGGCATGACTCTAAGTCAGGAGGAGCTCCATGGAAGCTAGCAGCACCAGCTCTGGTAGGTTATTTATGTTGCTGTTTCCACTCATGTTTGACTGCATGGTTCAAATCACAGCAATCTGTATTAACTGTTTCTAAAGTTCTCAGGATGTCCTTGTACTTTCTGCCACCAGCACTGCAGGCTTACATAGTACTCCTCTTGCCAGAAGACTACCTTCATTTCACTGTGACATGACAAAATCTAACCAACAATTATGTTCTCATGTGCTGTACCTGATTTTTGTCATGCTAATTGTTTTGTCATTGTTTCCTTGTATCTTCCATTTTGACACCTCTTTCAGGGCAGAAGTTGTGTGCTTTGTGACCACAAAACACAGTGCACTGAGCTTGTGTACCCTGATACTGGGGTAATGATAGCAGTCATGATAAAAATTTTCAAGTCCCTCACATTAGATCAGAATCCAAGGACTGTATTGCTAATGCGTGTAGGGAAACATGGGCATAGATGTGAGGAATTTTCTCTCATGAATTTTCTTCATGGAAAGAGATTTTTGTTATAGAAGGAGAGTTTCATTATATGCACATGCTACTGTATCATAGAAACATAGAATCCCAGAACAGTTTCAGCTGGAAGAGACCTTCAAGATCATCAAGCCCAACCTTACTCCAGCCACATCAAAAGCCACTAAACCATGTCCCTATCATCTGTTGTTTTTGGTGGGATTGATCTCAATGAGCTTCAGCTGTTCAAAAGGTAAGTATCTAATGTAAACTTCTTTTCTGTAATTTAAAGGTTTCTCTTCTTGAGGCCGAACACCCCTAACTCTCTCATCCTGCCCACGTAGGAGAGGTGCTCCAGCCCACTGATCTTCATGGGCCTTCTGTGAACCCAGTGAAGCAGGTCCATGTTTTTCTTATGCTGGGGGTCCCAGAGCTGAACACAGTACTGCAGGTGTGGTCTCACCAGAGTGGAGTAGAGTGGCAGAATCATCTCCCTCAGCCCACTGACCATGACTCTTTCGATGAAGCCCAGAATAGAATTGGCTTCTGGGCTGCGAGTGCACATTGCCAGGTCACGTCCAGCTTTTCATCCACCAGTAATTCCAAGTTCTCTACAGAACTTCTCTCAATTCCTTCATCCCCCAGTCTGTACTGATACTGGGGACTGCCCTGACCCAGGTACAGGACCTTGAACTTGGCCTTGGTGAAGGTTCTTGGCCTTCATGACGTTCAGGATGGCTGACCAGCCCCAAGGAGTGGTGGTAGATGGGATTAATACCAGATGTTTGGTGCCCCCTAGGGATCATACTGGGGCCTGTCCTGTTTAATGTCTTTATCAGTGATCTTTATCAGTGATTTTTATCAGTGTCTTTATCAGTGATCAGAGAGGAGTTTGAGAGCACCCTCAGTAAGTTTGCAGACAAGACTGAGTTAAGTGGGAGTTTTGATCTCCTTGTGAGGGTAGGGAGGTCCTTCAGAGGGACAGGATGGATTGATGGGTTGAAGCTGATGGTATGGCATTTAATAAGGCCAAGTGCTGGGTCCCGCACTTGGGTCACAAAAAAACTCTGCAACTCTACAGGCTTGGGGAGGAGTAGCTGGAAAGCTGCCTGTTGGAAAAGGACTGTGGGGTGTTGATTGACACCCATCTGAACATCAGTCAGCAGTGTGCCCAGGTGGCCAAGAAGGTCAATGGCATCTTGGCCTGGATCAGGAACAGTGTCGTCATCAGAACCAAGGAAGGAATTGTCTCTCTGTACTCGCCACTGGTGAGGCTGCACCTTGAATGCTGGGTTTAGTTTTGGACTCCTCACTATGAGAAAGACATCAAAGTGATAGAGCATGTCCAAAGAAGGGCAGTGAAGCTTGTAAAGAGTCTGGAGAGCAAGCCTTATGAAGAGCAACTGAGGGGCTTGTGCTTGTTTAGCCTGAAGAAGGCTGAGGGCATACCTTATCACTCTGTACAGCTGCCTCAAAGGAGGTTGTAGCGAGGTGGGGGTCAGTCTCTTCTCCCAGGTAACAAGTGATAAGATAAGAGGAAATGGCCTCAGGTTGCACCAGAGGAGGTGTGGGTTGGATATTAGGAAAACCTTCTTCACTGAAAGAGTCATTAAACAGTGGAACAGGCTGCCCAAGGAGTTGATGGAGTTACCATCCCTGGAGATATTTAAAAGACATGTAGATGAGATGCTGAGGGACATGGTTTAGTGGTGAGATTAGCAGTGCTGGGGCAAATATTGGACTTCCTTATTCTTTTTTTACAGTGTGTGACAACTTTCTATATTACATAATTTGCCGTATTTCTGAACTACCTCATATTCAGAAGACAATATCAGCATATTTTATCTACCAGAGAAACAGATTATTAAGGAGATTAAGCAGATAATTAATTCCTTGGAGAAAACTCTTGACAAAAGAAACTGAGTTTGAGAAAACGAGAGATACATGGGAAAAGAGTTATCAATATCCCATATGTATTTTGCACTGGGAAAACTTCAACGAAAACACTCCACAGAATGGGCCTGTCCCCATAATGATAGAATATATTTTCTAATTAAGAAGTTTTATGTGTAGTAGATGTTGAAGAGAGAGAACCTGCTTTTTTGAGTACACGATTATCATGTTTAGAAAGCTAAAAATTCTTGGTGGATGTGATCAGAAAAATATCCACAGTAGTAGGTAGTAGTAATCTCAGATACCTGATTTGGCTTCTGAATACTTCTCTTAAAGAGATTTACTGAGAATGCAGTGAGTAGAACTTGCAATTTCTTCTTGTTGTGCTCTAAACTGCAGTTTGTACAAATGTGGAGGAGCCACAGCCTTCCAGTTACCTCTTGTAAGTGTGAAATTCTAGCACCAGAGACAGCCTGGTGATGCAGAAAATATCTCAGTCCCTCAAGAAAAGAAGGAAAAGAAGAAGAGACATTTATAAAAAGAGATTCTGTTACTGAGTCAAGCAGAAAGGGCAAATGCTTTTCATTTTTTCAACCTGACTCCTTAATCGAATCATTTGAATGTAAATCATATTGAGATTTTGTGTATAGAAGTCAATATAACGACAGTAGATGTAATGCTTTCTTTGTGAGACATGCGTTGTAGACTTGCTTCCTGGGATTCAATGATGTAAAATGTCCCTGTGCATTCTTGCAGGCATTTGCAGCTTTTCTGAAGGAGGCAAGAGGAGCTGAAGGTAGGTAACTGACACCTTAGCAAAATCCCAAATAATGTATTTCTTCTTTTTTCAGGCAATACTAAGGTCTTGAGCAATACATTTCCAGGACTTTAGACTGTTGACTAACTGACTATAAGATTATGTCTATATTTTGATCAGTTATATTTGGTATGATGTGATACTATCTCCTTCTTTTTCCATGTATCCTCTAAGATGGCCTTCCATTTCTAGGATTTACTGTCATGTCACCCTTGTGACCATGGCTGCAAACACATTTCTGACAGTGTGGGTCTCTGGGTCAGTTGCTCTTCTTGGTGGACAGCGTAATGGGAACTACCCCATTGCTTACCAACATATTTCTGTATGTTTTGTAAAATTTACAGGTTTTAGTTATGGACAATATTTTGTTTCTGATCTGTTGTAGCTTATCTAGGCCTGTGACTGTTAACAATGTATTGGCCATTTTCAAGAGTTGGTGTTTTAAGCAGTCATTTATTGAGGAATATATTTTGGATTTGGATGGGTTGTTCCTTTCCCTTCTTGATCTCAGGAAAGACCACATCCCTTGAACTGCCATTTTGATGTAAGAACAGTTGTGTGCAAAAAGCCATGGATAATGATGATAAGCAACTGCATGGATGTGAGTTCTGGAGAGATGTGTGCACAAAGAGTAGGGCAGAGGAAAAACTTTGACCAGTGAAAACATTAAAAAGACTCATGAGTAATACCAAACAGTGCATTAAGAAGTTATATGACCTTCATGATTCATGACTTTGTCCAGCAGGCTGCTTTCTTACATACTTTGTCTTCTGCCCTTCTGAATATAAGATCTTCAACAAAGGGATTCTGTCAGTGCTTGGGCAGCACCTTGTCATTTAGGAAGTCCCTGCAGTCCAAATTCCCCTGAAAATAAAAGCAGAAACTGTGCAAGAATGAAGGAAATTACATTTCATGCTCTAGCTTGAAATTATGTAAGACATGATAGCTGAGAATTCCCCAGACTGAGCCTGGTATAATGACTGCAACCCCGAAAAAAAGAAAGCTGATATTTAATTGTATTTTCCTTTGAAATGTTAAGTTAATAAAAAAAGGCTAATTTTCTTTTTTTTGTGTTGTTTAAGGGACAACTGCCACCACACCAGGCTGAAGGTATCAAATCTTTCCTGGTCTTTCTGATACCTCTGTGACCACATGCAAATGCCCAGGAAAATCTGTCAAGCTGGAGGCATTTTGCTCTCAGTTTCACTCTTAAAACGAGCTGAGAGCAGGCCCAATCCAGCTGTTTTCTGGGTACTTAACTGCGTAGTCTGATGGTGGTAGAACAGTTGCAGATGCACAGTGTAATTATGTCTGTATGATCCTAATTATTTTACCAGCTGCCATTACTTTAGATTTTTCTAAGAATGAAGTTTGTGAGCAAGTTGTGGAATGAGCTATTTTTCCTTTGTGAGATAGTGAATTTATAACCAGACTGAGGACTGCTTTTGATTCTTATCAATTCTTTTGAGATTTATAGCATATTATTTCCTCTGCAAATGGATTTCTAGCATACAACTTGTTTATGTTGTATTCCCACCAGTTTTTGTGGAAAAAACCCTTTAGTATGAAAAATTGTCTTTGAAGCAGATACTGAAAGCGGTCAGTTCAGCAGTTTAAGGGCCTGGGACTGATGAAACTTTCTATAAAATATTTTATGAAGAACATCATATTCATATTCTGGGTACTTAACTGTGTAGTCTGATGGTGGTAGAACAGTTGCAGACGCGCAGTGATGCTAAACTGAGACAGTGTGGTCTGCTTGATCAGGTAGTGAGGTGGATTGGGAATTGGTTGAAAGAAAGAAGCCAGAGAACTGTGGTCAATGGGATGGAGTCCAGCTGGAGGCCTGTAACCAGTGGGGTTCCACAGGGGTCGGTGCTGGGACCAGTTCTGTTTAACCTGTTCATCACTGACCTGGATGAGGGCACAGAGAGCACTGTCAGCAAGTTTGCTGCTGATACCAAGCTGGGTGGAGTGTCCGACACCCCAGCAGGCTGAGCTGCCATTCAGCGAGACCTGGACAGGCTGGAGGGTTGGGCAGGAAGGAATTTGATGAAATTCAACAAGGGCAAGTGCAGAGTGCTGCACCTGGGAAAGAACAACCCCAGGTATCAGTATAGGTTGGGGACTGAGCTGTTGGAAGTCAGTGAAGGGGAAAAGGACCTGGGGGTCCTGGTTGATGGGAGGCTGACCATGAGCCAGCAGTGTGCTCTTGTGGCCAAGAGGGCCAATGCCATCCTGGGGTGCATTAGAAGGGGTGTATCTAGTAGGTCGAGAGAGGTTCTCCTGCCCATCTACTCTGCCCTATTGAGGCCACATCTGGAATACTGTGTCCAGTTCTGGACCCCCCCAGTTTAAGAAGGACATGGAACTGCTGGAGACAGTCCAGTGCAGGGCTACAAAGATGATTAAGGGAGTGGAACATCTCTCTTATGAGGATAGACTGAGGGAGCTGGGGCTTTTTAGCTTAGAGAAAAGAAGACTAAGGGGTGATTTAATCAATGTTTATAAATATATGAAGGTGAGTGCCGGGAAGATGGAGCCAGGCTCTTCTTGGTGATGCCCAATGATAGGACAAGGGGTAATGGGTTGAAGCTGAGGCACAAGAAGTTTCATGTGAACATAAGGAAAAATTTTTTCACAGTGAGGGTGCCGGAACACTGGAACAGGCTGCCCGGGGTGGGTTGTGGAGTCTCCCTCTCTGGAGATACTCAAGACCCGCCTGGATGCGTTCCTGTGTGACCTGGTCTAGGTGATCCTGCTCTGGCAGGGGGGTTGGACTAGATGATCTCTCGAGGTCCCTTCCAGCCCTTGACATTCTATGAGTCTATGATTCTATGATTCATATTTGTGTCAGATGGGTCACCTAAAGAAAATCCTACGGGAGAAGGGATATTAACCTTGTGGCATTCACAGTGGAGGTATTCCAGATCCTGACAGGGATGTTTCAAAGCAGAGAGTCTATGTGGGGCAAAGCAGCCACAGATACTCCTGGAAGATGTGCCTTAACAAGTGGAAAATGTTGGTTAACAAGTGTAAACTCAAGGTTTTGGCTAATACGGTGGCTGAGATGCTACAGGCACATGCGGGCATCTGGCTATTAACATTATGTGCCATGACTCCCAATCTAATTATCGCTTATTACAGTTGTTCACACTACTGGCTGCTCATTAAGAGTGAGGAGGAAAATTTTGTGGCTTGTAATGTCGGGGGTATAAATCACTGCAGTCTTGTGACTTCAGTTAAGTTAAGGTACTTACTTATACCATGTCCTATTTCAGGAAGGCCTAAAGGCTGGTGTTTAAATCCACCCTTATTCAGAGAAGTTACATCCAGGAAGTATAGATTGCCAAAAACTAAGCTTACCCAATAACCTTGTAACGTTTATATGATTGTAACTGTGAAAAAAATGGATTATAGGAATTCACAAGACACAAATATCCAAATAACATTTGTCAAAACCCTAAGAATCATAAAATGGGGAGGAAAAAAAAGGCCTGAAGATGAAAGCAAATGTATAAGTGCTATTAGCAAGGACCAAATTCCTTTTATTTTTCTTTTGGTCTTTCCTCTGGTACAAGAAGCTGACTTTCTTAGTCTTCATGGTTGTAGAGCAATGGTAGGAAATGTGACCAAAATATATCCAAAACAGGACATGAAAAAACTAAGAAGGTAAACGAAATGAAGATAGCATGTGTTTTAAGTCCAATGTCTTGTTGGTAGTCTAATTCCTGTGTCTTTATTTTGAGTGCACATGGATGACAATGTTTCTCTTTGCACCTTCCTCACCTCAGAGCTACTGATTCCAAGAGAAATATCTCAGCTTCCAGCTAAAGTATTTTCTGGTTAGATGCCATTTTATGAAAATCAATCAATCAATCAATTGATCAATCAATTAATCAGTCAATGACCTAATGTTTTTGCCTAAGTCTGTTTGGAATATTAATATTCTTAAACCAAGGCTACAGCTTTCTCTTGGAAAACCAGTATCACTTGAAAAACTTCACCTGAACAGTTTGGAAGAATATAGGGAAATGACAAGAGGCCATCACAAGAAAGTGTCTGAAGTTTGAAGTTTGAAATACAACACAGTTGTATTTTTGGCATTGCCAAAGGGAATGTTCTGTTAGCAGTTTTTCATGTGGGAACTTAATGCAAGTAACAAAATATCCCAACTAGAAGGAAATACAACCAGGATAACAGGAAATAAAGATTTTATATTAAAAAAGATTTTAGAGAGATGGAGAAAGAAACCAACAAAGTCAATTTATATTTATACTTCTATGAGAATTTCCCATTAATTCCCATGAAAATATCATCAGAAAATTCTCCACAAAGGGAGACAGTGTTGTGCTTTGGAGTTGCTTGCCATTCACAGATAATTATCCCTTCAGCTTTCTGAAAAAAAGCAGACTAAGGAAATATCACAAACAATTGTCATCTTTCAGAAATGCTTTGCTTGGACACCAATTATGGCTACACCAACTTGGTACTAGAGAGCTGACATTTACATTCAAATGGTCTGTTACAGCACCAATAGCTTCAGTGGGAATATGTTGTCAGAACCATAAGTCCAAAAAGATACAGATACTGTGTGCTGTGTTGCCCTGATTCATAGGATAGTAAACATTGCAGAAACAAACCTAGAGGTATCCAGGATCTACGACGAAGAAAGAGCTGTGTGCAGGATGGTACTTCATAATATCTAGTTTCTGATGTATATCACATTGAAACAGTTTCTCAGAACATTGCTCATCCCTGTTCCCAAAAATGCTGTTCACTGAGAGGAAAATTCAAATCCCAAAGTTCAGGAGATAAAGCCCGAATTGTTTCTGTCTGTTCAGCAGCCACTGTTCCCCATTTTCATTTCCCCTCCCTTCTCTCCTACTTCCATTGCTCCTGTTGTTTCAGCTGCTGCTCCATTTCCCTTTCATCTTGTCGATCCCTGCCACCAGTGAGGGTCCAAATTCTCATTCCCTTGGGGCTGGGGGCAGCTTTCTTGCATTTTGCTTGCAGTGCTGAGATGAAAAGACCACTGCATTGTTTATCTCCAGTGATACCACTTTCTTTTTTTGGTACTTCACTTGTATGCACAGTGCCCCATTCCCTCCTTCTGAGAGACATTTTCCTCTTGGACATCTGTCATATTGAGGATTCAACCATCCAGGAGGCTTTCATCTTCCTAGAGCTGGGGCCCGGTGCTTGCAGGGGGATAAGAGGAACAGGGCTGAGGTTGGTTATTTGTAAGGATGCTACTGCAGTGCAAGTCATCCCTGAGGGACTGCAGGTGGAAGCCATTTCCACTCTGAGACCCTCGCTCCAACCTACATCTCTTTAGGCAGACAGCCATTCCTTGCCAAGGTGTCACCCCTCCATCTCTTTGATCAAATGATTAAGCAAACTGCTTTAGGTCATGGTTTACGGATGTTCTTCTAGAAAACAAAATCTCCACAGGCTTTCCATCTGGCTTTTGAGCCAACACCAGCAAGTAATATTGGCAGGTCTCTAGCAACAATGCACTTTGTTGTTACTCTGAGGACCCCACAGAACAGTAGAAGGTGGAGTGGAACATGGTTTTTTCTAGTTTGGAGAACCAGGGAGAAGGACCAGGTGCAAAGTCCCCAAAACAATATTGAAGAATGACACTTATGCAGATGATTTTCACATACAGAGGAAAAAAGAAAACTGACTTTGGGTACATGTATATTATCACTCACTATTTGAAAGTGCTGCAATGTACCCTCTCTGAATCTCCTCATTTATTATGTTATTGTCTGATAAAACTACCAACAGAATTATCTGTGATATTAGGACACGAATTTCCTTATTTCACTCCTTTTTTTTTTAATATTATTTTTGTAATTTTTTTTTTTTTTTTAACTACCAATATGTTTATCATCACATTTTTATTATATAATCAAACAGGAAAACCTAGAAATATCAGTGGATGCATTCAGGTTTTTTTATTAAAACTAGGAACTTTGAATTCAGACACGACAAAATATTCAGTAGTGAACAAAGATGCACAAAACCTGTGCTTAACTGTCACAGATGGTCCCTGTGGTTGGAAAAGAGGGGCACTTATTTCATACCTGACAAACTGTGTAGAAACTATGATAAAAAAGAGACACAAATAAATAATAAGGCTCGTAGCATTTTTTTTTCTAAAAGAATTGCTCAGCCAAACACAAACAAATCCAGGTCTTGTTCACTGGTATAGTCATGGGTCACTCATGGATAAAAATATAATCGTATACTAAAAAATATTGACAGTGTAGTGAATGCATTAGTGTAAAATGTGAGGGTGAAAAATAAAGTCAAAATCAAAGCCATAAATTCCCTTTTTGCCCAAGATAGGTAGCAAATACACACACAACTGTGGGACTTGCTTATTGTTGTTTCAACACAAATGGAAAAAAGTTCATTTTTGCTAGGCTTCTTGGCAGAAGTATGAAAGATGCCTGCGTGGGAAAACAAATAGAGAAACTAACCGAATTGAAGGTAAGGAGAAATAAATATCAGCAAAAAAATAAAATGAAAGGTCAAGTAAAAGCTGTCTGTGGATTTGAAACAGCACCTTGAATGAAGTTCCAATTCTCTTCTGTGATTTATTGATATAGTCTCTGGGCACTTGTGGTTTATTTAAACAGGAAAAGTAGTTGCTATGTACAACTACCATTGCTACTCAGCAACCTGTGGAGTTACTGAAAGCTGCAATGAACTTCTGAAAGCAGATTTACCACTATGCAATTAGTGGCTTCTGGTTGTGGCAATATCCACTGTTGACAATTCTTACCTCTGATTCCCCTCCTGATATGCTTCATTGCTATAAATCAAATCACATTATTTGCTGAGGGACCTGGAAGAATGATTTGTGGTATGAGGGTGAAAGGTTTCTTTGCTGATCTCTCTCAGGGATCAGATGTGCTGAGCTTGAATAGTAGAGTAACCTGACCTGCAATTTTAGGGGATGTTGTGGAAGAACTTCTGCACTCTTAAAATCAACAGCTATTATTCAATCAAGATAATGAACCATGGGAATTAATTCAGTGGTTGTCAACTGGAAAGACTAAGAATGGAAGAGTAGCTATTTACAACCCATCCTACAATGAATGAGACCATGCTTGTATGTTCTTGAGAACATAACACTGAGCCTCAGGGTCTCAGCTTTGTGTATACACTTGTGAGGCTTTACCAACCTTTTAACATTACAGAATAAAACATTAATATAAATTATAGATGTTAAATGAGTGTTTGGACATATGTGTAATATAAAATTCTACAAGAGAAAGGAAATGTCAATTAATTGAGGCCCTTTTAGTCTGGATCAGAACACCCTCTAGGAGCAGAGAAGGGAGAGCACTTACATGACATCGAAGGAAGACATGAATTGCTTCAAAGGCACCCTCATTCCAAACCCTTGGAAAGTATCACCTTGAATGATCACTTTCTTTCCAGGAAAGGAATAAGGTATGGCTTCAATATTCCCACTGCAAGCTCTGAGGCATCCTTGTATTTCACTGCTCTTCTGATGGGGATGTGTCCTTTGCTGGGTGTAGCCCAGCTTGTGATTATCATGCTTCTGACTCCACTGCACTGCTGCAGAAAAGAAAAGGGTTGAGGAATGAAGTGCTCAGTTATGATGAACCCTTACCCCAACTTGCCCATATAGGGGAAAGGGTTCCCTGTGATGACTTCTCCTCATCCTGATGCTGTTTGTAATTTATGTATAGCCTGTGACAGGAGATGCAACCTCTTAATAAGTAGGAGCACAAAAAAATTTTCAGAGCCCCAGCAGAAGAGTTTAATTAAACACAATGGATGTACCAATCATGTAATACTAAGAGAAGAGGGGCCTGTCATATGTTGAGCAGTACTTGCTTGAAATTCAAACCACTTTTTGATAATTGCCCACATGCACATGAGCAAGACAGAGATTTTCAGACAGTAAGAGGCTGCAGTTCAGTCACTTTCTATATGTTTATGTGGCTTGGTGGTCTGAGCTGTAGAGGTGTTTCCACCAGCTGTAAGTGTGCTGGCTCAACATCAGGAGCAGCAAATACAGTAGTGTGAGAGAAACTGGTCATAAAATGATTTAGAGCAGTACACAGCTTTCTGCATCTGCGCTAACTCTCCGGTGCCAACTCATGGATCGACCTGACCTTGCCCCGTACCAACAAAATGTTGCAGACTGCAGGAATAGATGCAAGGTGTCTGCTATAGACCTCCCAACCAGAGCAAAGAGGAAGATTAAATATTTTATAAGCACTTGGGAGAAATCTCAAGGTCACTTGCTGTTCTTATGGGAGACTTCAACTTCACAGGTATCTGCTGGAAATAGGACACAGCAGAGAGGGAACAATCCAGGAGGTTCCTAGAATGTGTAGGGGACAACTTCCTCACACAGTTGGTAAGTGAAATGACCAGGGAAGATGGACCTCTTGTTTGCAAGCAGAGAAGGACTGGTGGAGGATGTGACAGCTGGAGGCCCATCTAGGGAAGAGTGGCCATAAAATTATTAAGTTCTCTGTTCTTAGAGATGTTAGGAGGAGGTCAGCAATACTGATACTCTGGACTTTTGAAGTCTGGCTTTGACTTCTTTTGGAGGTCACTTGATAGAATCTCTTAGGAGTCAGTTTTGAGGGATGTAGGAGTCCAGGAAAGCTGGACATTTTTAGGAAGGAGGCCTTGAAGGTGCAGGACCAGGTCATTCCCACATGCTGTAAGACAAGTTGGTGGTGAAGAAGACCAGCCTGGATGAATAGGGAAGTCTGGCTTAAAATCAGGGAAAAAAGGAGGGTTTGTGGCCTCTGGAAGAAGGGGCAGATGACTCATCATGAGTATAAGAATGTTGTCAGGTCATGCAGAGAAATAATTAGAAGGTTGAAAGCTGAACTAGAAGTTAATCTGGCTTTAGAGGTAAAGAGCAACAAGAAAATTTTCTATAACTACATTAATAATAAAAGAAAGGCCAGGGAGGGCCTCCATCCCCTACTAGATTCAGAAGGAAATATGTTAGTAAAAGACGAGGAGAAGGCTGAGGTGCTTAATGCCTTCTTTGCCTCAGTCTTTAGCAATGGGAACACTTGCACCAGGGAAAGTCACTCCCCCAAGCAAAGAGACAGGGCCCAGGAACACAATGCCTCTCCTACAATTCAGGAGGACATGGTCCATGATATGCTCCTCAATATCAATGTAAATACATCTAGGGAGCCAGATAGGTTACATCCTAGAGTGCTGAGAGAAATGGCGGGAGTGCTCACCAGGCCACTGTCCATCATTTATCAGCAGTCCTGGCTGACTGGGGATGTAGCAGCAGACTGGAGATCAGCCAGCATAACACCCATGTATAAGAAGGGATGGAAAGATGACCCTGGGAACTACAGGCTTGTCAGTTTGACTTCAGTACCAGGGAAGCTGTTGGAGCAGATCATCCTGGGTTCTGTTATGCAGCCCATGCAGGACAACCAGGTGATCAGGCCCAGTCAACATGGGTTTATGAAGGGCAGGCCCTGTTTAACAAACCTGATCTCCTTCTATGACAGGGTGACCCACTTGTTGGATGAAGGCAAGGCTGTGGATGTTGTCTATCTTGACTTTAGTATTTGACACTGTTTCCCACAGTGTTCTATTGGAGAAATTGACTGTGCTTGGCTTGGGTGGGCATGCACTTTCCTGGGTGAAAAACTGGTTAGATGGATGAGTCCAAAGAGTCGTGGTCAATGGAGTTAAATCCAGTCAGCTGCCAGTCATGAGTGGTGTCCCCCAGGGCTCAGTCCTGGGGCAACTCCTGTTTAACATCTTCATCAGTGATTTGGATGAGGAGATAGAGTGCACCCTGGGTAAATTTGCAGATGACACCAAGATGGGTGGAAGTGTCAATCTGCTTGAGGGTAGGGAAGCTCTGCAAAGGGATCTAGCTAGGCTGGGTTGCTGGGGCAAGGCCAATTCCATGAGCTTCAATAAGGCCAAATGCCGGGTCCTGCCCTTGGGCCAAAGCAACCCCCAGCAGCTCCAGGCTTGGGGAGAAGTGGCTGGAGAGATGCCAGGCTGAGAAGGAACTGGGGCTGTCGATTGGCAGCCACCTAAGCATGAGCCAGCAGTGTGCCCAGGGGGCCAAGAAGGCCAATGGCTTCCTGGCCTGGATCAGGAATGGTGTGGGCAGCAGGAGCAGGGAGGGGATCATTCCTCTGTACTCGGCTTTGGGGAGGCAGCACCTCGAATACTGTGTCCAGTTTTGGGCCCCTCTCTACAAGAAGGAGGTTGAGGTGCTGGAGAGGGTCCAGAGCTGGGCTACAAAGCTAGTAAAGGGTTTGGAGCGTGTGTCTGATGAGGAGAGGCTGAGGGGTCTGGGGCTGTTCAGCCTTGAGAAAAGAAGGCTGAGGGGAGACCTCATTGCCCTCTGCAACTCCCTGAAGGGAAGCTGTAGCGAGGGGGGAGTTGGTCTGTTCTCCCTGGTGACAAGGGACAGAACAAGAGGAAAAGGCCTGAAGTTGAAGCAGGGGAGGTTCAGGCTGGGTATTAGGAAGCATTTCTTTCCAGAAAGGGTTGCCAGGCACTGGAATGGGCTGCCCAGGGAGGTGGTGGAGTCACCATCCCTGCAAGTGTTCAAGAGGCAGTTAGGTGTTGTGCTTAGGGACATGGTTTAGTCATTTTTTTATAAGGCTAGGAGTAAGGTTAGACTTGATGATCTTGAAGGTCTCTTCCAGATGAAACTATTCTATGATTTTATTCTATGATTCTATGGCTATGAACAACTGGTGAAATATCTCTCTTACATAAAAGGTGTTTAGTGTGATTTTGCTCCGTGCTGTTACGACATCTTTTTTACAAATGACAGTCTGTATAATTGAGACTTTATTAAATGTTCTTGGATTTAGTTTTATTATGAGATATAAATGAAATTACGAGATTAATAAAACCATTCTTTTACTCAATATCTGTGGCAAGCAAAGTTATGAGATATGGAGAGTGTTTCAGCTGCCTAACCCTATTTCTCCAATACAGTTTTAGACACCTCTGTGTGTCAAAAAGGACTTACTTTGAGGCCATCAAATATTTAAAAAGAGTATGGGAGACCTACCCTCTTCAGAGCACAGTTGTAGGAAAGCCAGGACATTAGTGGATGTACCTATACTTTTGAATATATATTGGATGCCTATGTTTGTGCACCTAAATCTACCCACTGAATCACAGAGGATGGAAACATGAAAATGAAACCAAGGTTTTGTTCCATGAAACAGAGGATTGCAGAAGCATGCAGGGATGAGTGTCCAAAACTTGTAGTCTTTGTTGGGATAGGTCTTCTAAGTGGTTAATTGTCTGACTTTTTGCTGCCTGACTACCTCTACTTAATTTGGGGTTAACAAGTTGTTCTGAGCATGACCCAAAGGCAAGAAAGAAAGACTGCAAATTGCTAAGGCAAGGAACTGAAAATAAAAGGAGAAAAACAAAAAAAAAGGGAAAAACTATAGTTGTATGTATGTAGATATAGATTGCATATGTATTTTTTTCCAATACTTTGCATGATATAGAATTGGGAGAATATATTAATGTCCATTGATTAATAAATATCAATATTCATATTGTTACAAAATACTTGTAATGTGAAATAATGATCTATATAATAATTACAAGTCGGAGTGGCAGGCATGTGATGATGTGAAAAACAGAAAAGCTACTGGTTAGTACTTAAAAGGCAAGGATACAATGAATACCCACGATAAAATATATATAACTTTTCCTTTGAATGTAGCATCATGTGGAGATTGTGATCTCAACCTGACTTTTCACTTCTTCAGTGATGAGCAAAAAAGCAAAATCATGGTGTTTCATCCAGACTTTCCTGAGTCTTGTTCTTTTCCAAGATATTATGTCAAAGAAATATTTCAAAGAAGTTCTTCAGAATTTCAGTCGTTCCTTGCAAGTTATGATTTCTAGCACTTTAATTGTTCTTTTTTCTCTCATTTCTCTTCCATTGAGACACTTCTTGAAGTTCTGTGCAAAAAACTTGGGCACAAAATTCCAATTGAAGTCATACCAGTAGAACAATAAGACTATTTCACTTCTTCATCAAAACATGAGTCATTTTCAGGTGTCCCAGTATAGTTCTAAGTCTTTCATAACACCATGTTAAACTTGTGAGCCTTCATCCATTCCCAGACTCTTTTCTCTCTAACCACAAGCTCTGTACCTGTATTTGTGCAGCTGACTATTCCTGCCAATGGCAAGTATGGTTCTCAACTTGATTTTTTTTTCTTTCCAAATATCAAGATCATTTTCAGCCTGCTCCTTTTAACCAGTACATTTCTGAGGATTATTGTGTGCAAATTTATTATGCCTGCTTTATTCTTTCATCCATTTTTCATTTTCAACCAAAAGAAAATAATTACAACTAGATTAATAAAATACTGAAAAACACATGTTAAATCTTACTTGAGAGATTCTTTCAGTTTAACAGGAGGAACCAATAAATCCCCTCCAGGATCAATATCTCTAACAGTTTTCAAGCAATTCTTAGTATTTTCTTCTAGATTTTGCTTACAAGAACGTTGTATGATGTGACATCAAATGTTATAATTAAGTCATGATGTTTTCTAAGAGTAACAAGGTTCATGGAATCATGACAAAAGCTAGTTTATTTGATTTGTCTTGGTTTCTTCTAGACAAATCTATTGTCTGTTTATTAATATTTTTTTTGCTGGTATCCAGGTGGTGCAGGTAGTGTAACTACTTTGTACCTCTCTTTTCTCATCCCCCTTATTCTCTTTTAAAGGTTACATCTGCCCTTTTCACCCCTCATGGTGCTTTGCCTCTGATTCAGGAGGTTCCTCTTTCAGTTCTGTCAAAACCGCAGAAGAAAAATCATTGGGCCCAGCCTACTTGAAATATTTATATTACCTGTATGCCCTCTTACCTTAAGACAATGTCTTGTCTTGTCCTGTGCTGATCAGGCTGTCATGACGCTAATTGGTCCCTATTTAGGTATTTAAACTACATTCAGATGAGAGTGGCTTAATCTTAGCAATGAATCTGCAAATATTATAGCATAAATAACTGTGTTCAGATGAGAAAAACAGTTTCTTCACATGGCTCCATGCTTGAAAGAAGGTTGTAAAACCAGTTAGAAAGACATTCACATCTTATGTTAATATTAAGCACTACTGATCAAATTAGTGTTAACTGAAGAGAGAGATCAAAAGAGGAAAGTTTAACCTAAAGATTTGGGCTCCCATTGCCAGGCCAGCTATTGGGAAGACAGTCTTGACAGGAAGCATGCAAAAAACACGACACAGGAAGGCAAGCCAAGACATGTAGGGTCTCATTTTGTTGTGGTAATGAGTTTTTACCTGCAGATGAAGAAATTGGTGATGGACATTAACAGTGGTAGATCCCTTGTTAATGTTGGCAGCAGGACAGGACAGTGGAAGCTGGAGGTGTGGGACAGGACTCGGATGAAATCTCTTTTACGTGGGTCTTAGGAAACAAGGAGATTGCATTTTAGGAGGGGGTGAATTTCCATGGCTCCAAAAACTTCTGCAAAGGGAAAGAAAGATCACTGTAAAGAGAGCACTATATCTCACCAACAGTGAATGACATAATTCCTACACTGAATGGTACCATTGTGTTTCTGAAGCTTAATCTCATCAAAGGATATCACCAGCTGCAACAAGTTTCTGCTTTCTATCTGCCAAATGTTTCAGCACTTACTGGTCTGAGATGGTATGAAAAACTAACATCTGGAGTTTATTCTGCCTCAGAAATTTTTCAAGATACGCTTCCATGTATTATTTGAGTACACCTCCAATATCTTCAATGGCTCTGATGACTTCATAGAACATAACACAATCCATAAAGCTATGTTTCACATGTTCTTATAGAACAAAAATTTAGCTTGGAGTACATAGAAATTCTTCTTAAAAGAACCCACCCTTTAAGTTGCAGACATATTTCATCATCCAAGTGAAGACTTTTTAACCCAAAGAAGGTAGCAGCAACTGACACAGCAATAGCTCCCAGAGATGCCAGTGAGGGGTCAGTTTTTTCTCATGGGTAGTTGACACACATCCATGATATTTTAATATTAAGGCATCTTTTCATGGAAACATGATATTCATGCCTCTTTCTACTGTTTGTCTTGTTCATCCAAGAAAATTTTTGTGAACAAGCTTTTTTTTTTTTTTTTAAATTTTCTACTTTTTAAAGAAAAAAAAATTCAATAACAAATATATTGAAAGAGGGATGTTTCTGAGGGGAAAAAAAAAATATTTCTAAGACAATGACTGCCGTTAAGGAATTGCCTCCTTTTCTCCTTACGCTTTAATTACTTTGCTTACTGTTTGATAAGTGGCTATGAAAGGACAGACTAACAGCCGAAGCATTTGCCCAGGGTCTCAGGTACATTTTGCAACCTCTGTTAACTAAAACTCCACTAAAAGACTAAAAGCTAAATTTACATCATTATGCTATTAGCTAGAATCAAGCTAAAAGTAAAGTAATATAAACTTTGTCTGATTTCTTCAGTCTGGCCTGGTAACAGCCCTTTTGATCCAGATTTTTTTTTTGTGAAACTAACCACTGTCAATGCCACAAATAATTTTAACAGAAACAAAGAACAGATACTTTAAGGTAGGTGGGATGTGCAGACCATGTACAAGAATAGAATAAAAGTATTTTTTCTTTTAAATGGGACATTTACAAAAGAAGAAGTGACAAGAGAAGGGCATAATCACAAGAAGGATTTGAGGTCTGCAAAAAAATCTTACACTCAGAAATTTAAGGAATTCACGCATTTATCTCATCAAAGACAAATTTAGAAGGCAGTTTCCCTGCGGCCTATAATTAGGGTCTTTAAGTTCTTTTGTAAGCATTCAAGTGTGTAACAGCATCCCATAGTTAAAAGGGGAAGATAGAAAAAAATTAAATGAAAAGGATCCTTATCTAGTCTTTTTGCAGAAAGAACTTTTTGTGATGATGGATTTTCACCATTGAAATAGCTTGCCATGGCTTTTGGAAGATTCTCTTTCATTTGGGATGTTAGGCTTAGAGTGGATGTTTTCCAAAAGATATTTCTTTGGTCTAACTACGTATCATGTACTCTGTCTAAATCACACTGGGGTTAGTCTTCAGTTACACATGCTTTTTTTTTGTAGACCTTGTTGGTTGCACGAGAGAGGAAGAATGCTGGTGAAATGCCTCCTGATGATCAATTTTTCATTTAAAAGCTTAAAATATGTAGGATGGCATTGTGACCTTGAAAACTAAGAAAAATTACTGAGGGTCCACCAGCACCTGTGGTAATGCATGAGCTAAATAGATGTTATACAGAAATCTGGTATTCCAAGGGCTTCAGCTGACACATACACACCTAGGATTGCTAGGGGCTATTACCTGGACTACTTATCTTGTCACTTAATGTTCTTTTGATCATGTCATTGTATTGAAACTGAAAATGTCTGTCTTGCACAAGCATCAAGAGGCATTCAAGGACCATGAGCAGTCTGGCACCAAAGATTTAGACTTGTCAGAATCAGTCACTTGTTGGAGACAGCAGTGGTGAAGGGTTATTTAATTAATGAGAAGGTTTTCCAGAGGTGGTACTGTCTTAACTACAGAATCATACATGTCTGCAGTTGAAATTTTCTCTTAGGCTTACTTGTGTTTTCTGCATTAGTATGGTTGTCTGATCTTCATGTTGTTTCTTTTCAGCTCCAAGGGTCTGACCTAATGACTTCCCAAATATCCAAATTCTTTCAAAACTGGGAATTACATGAAGGCACTATTGTTAGACCCCGATAAAATGTCTGTGATGCTCAAGATGATCAGTATTCATCAGGCCACATCAGAATGATGTCCGTCTGACAGCATGAGAAGGATAGAGTAGCAGTTCAGAAATTTACTTTATTTTTTTTCTTTTTCTAGTCCCCATCAGGAGTAAACTAAGGCATTGTTTGTGAACAAATGCCTGTCTGTTTCTATTCTTCCTGTGCTGCCTGTTTGGGGTTTTTGAAGGGGCATTGCAGAGTCACAGGAAAGTTGGGGTGGAAGGACTCCAGGAAGTTCCTCCAGGACTGCTCTCTGTGATCAATTTAATGAGGGCTCCAGCAAATAGAAACAGTCAGGTAACCTTGAAATGGAGGGCTAGAGACACCTGATATCCACCCTGAATGCTCACAACAGGGCTTTTAGTCTGTTCCCCTTGTAATCCAAGCTGAGAGGCTGTTCCACTCACTGAGCTGCTTTGCTTTGACCTTGTAAACAGGCTCTATTCTTTGCTGTAGCACTTGTGGGTTTTGTGGTCTTTTTTTTATTTAGAAGTGTTAGAACACATTAAAGTCCAACTGTGTCTTGACATCTAATTCCCACTAGAAACAAGATCTTGTACCCCTATTACTGACCTGCCCTGTAGGGAGATTTGAAGAGACAGTGTAATAAACCAAAGGAAGATCATTTGCCAGCCAGGCAAAAGACTCATGAGTTGCCAATGCCACATAGAGAATGAGGTTTTTCTGTGTGATCCAGTTTGTGATTTTTCCAATTTCTTCAGATACAGCAGAGACTTCAGAAAGGGACCATATAACCACATTAGTCAATGACCCCTCTTTATTCTTCAAAGTTTGTTGTTAAGGGAACTGAAGAGGTAATGCTTTTGTGCTCAAGAGCTGAAAATCAGATTAAAGCCAGAGACTTGTTTCTAAAAGTTCACCAAGGTCTTTTTTCTTTTGGTATTTGTGTCTGTTTCCCATAAATGAGCAGGAGGTTAACTGGTATATCCTTAAGGTTGTATTCCCATTTGAACTGATTCTTTAAAAGTTGGCTGTCTGATGGGTCTTTGTTGTAGAGGTGGTGGTGGTGACAGTGGTGCTGGAGGTTTTTTTACATTTGCGTTTTAATCATCTAAGAGTGACCCCCAGGGTTTAGGTGAACTTTTCACTACCTCTGTACATATCAGAATTTCCTTGCCTATTCTGTGTGAAAGGAGTTCTCATGCAAACCAGCACAATTTCAATAGGGATATTCTCTTTTGTTCTTTGGATTCTTTAGGAACTATGTTCCCCTCTGTCCATCTGCCTTGCTGGGGATGTGTTTTTAACAGTTTCCTTGGCTGGGAAGCTGGTTTTCATGTGCTTTAATATCAGGTTGCACTCATTAGCAAGAACCTTTCAAATGCAATTTGATGTAAGCAACCGAAGCATGCTTTTTCTCCTGTTTCTTGTCTGTGTTTCTATGAACTTCTTTAACCACATTGTTGATTTTATACATTGTAAATAATTATAAACATATTTATATTGTGTAACATACAATGCAAATATTCATGTGGCTTTTGTATCAGCCTGTCTTAAGTTAGTAAGTGCTTCAAGATAACCGGTCAAGAACAAATTAATTTAATCAAAAGAACTGGTAAATTACAAAATATATTGGATATCTTAACAGTTACCCAGGGTTCCCAGAACACTCTATGGAGTATTCAAATAGTGGCAGACTATGCCCTGCTGGGGTCAGAAAAAAGTCTTTCTCCTATAGGCAAGGTTGCATAGAGTACACTTGAGCACTGAGTGAGTGAAGAGATCTGTCCCATCAGCAAAAGAAGATATCCACCCATATGAAGGTCTTTACTTGGTGTTTAGACTGTCTGCCCTGAAGTCTGATGAGTTCTACACCTGTAGCAGTAATGCACTTTCAATGTGGAGGAATTAAAGTCAGTGATTTGTTCTTGCTTAGGATGTTCTAGATGCTCTTCTAAAATGGGGATTGTTTTGGCTCTTGGGTTCAAGCTTGTTACATTTTCAGCTTCCACTAAGACTTAGATTACCACCTTTCATATTCTGAACAGTGTAAAAAGTCAGCTCCTGGCACTATGGAAATCCTGCAAGTGAAATCTTCATTTTCAGAGTTTGCCATTACTGCTAGCTTTAAACCTCCTCATGCTTTTTGTTTGCTTTTTGTTTCTTTCCTTTTACTTTTAGTTTTGTTTATGGGTTTGCTTGGTTGGTTGGTTTTGGTTTTTGTTTTTTTTTTATGTATATGTGAACCTGGAACTCATTTAAAGTCTTAAAATAATACATCCAAACACCAAAGGTGTGTGAGAGGAACAGGCAGCAGTTGAAAATACATCATTTGATGTCTAACATCCCCTTCTACCTTCTTTTATAAAAAAGACATATTATTCTTAGTGAAATATATTCCTGCTGGAAAGTTTAAATCTGAACGTAGCAGAAAGAAGACGTTCTTTGGTTTTAACTTGGTAATTTTTTGCTCACCTCAAACCACACTTTGGGACCTTTCTGATAGGATATGCTGTCTGCTTATAAAATGAAAAGTCAGTTTCTTAAAAATGTTTCATAAATGTACAATGCCATGGAGAGAAATATAAAGAAAGAATATAACCTACTTTGTAGTTACTCTGTAATTGTAGGTGTATTTTTTTTTTCATTTTTTTAGCAATAAGACAGTTGTCGAAGCAGGACACATTTGGAGTGACAGTGAGAGAAGATATATTCATTAGCCCTGTAACAATAAGTGGACTTATTAAGATTTCTGTAGAGAGAAATGAAATGCATTGTTACTGAGTACATTTTCCCAAGCACGTTGCTGGAGATTTAAAAGACACCGTATGTAGCATTTACATATATATGTCAATTCTTAAATGAAATGATGCTGTCCAAATAACTCATCAGGCCAACGTGAAACACATTGATGACTTAATATCCATTCTCATTGTATTTTTTTCAGTATGAATCCCTTGCTGATATTGCCTCATCGGAGACAGGATTTTAATGACAGTCCCACCCAGAAAGACCTTATATTCTAATTAGACTACATGTAAATGAGACATGAGAAAATAGGAGGTAATAATAGCCCATAAGATTAAACACGGTTTGTTAGGTCCCTGATTTTTATTTCTATAATTGGATTTTCATGTATATGAAGCATCATTGTCACCGTTGTTGATGAGTAGGGCAAAGTCTGCCTGGAAGAGCTCCGGGTTTTGCTGACAGCTCCAGATGAATGACCAAGCAGATGAATGGATGACTGGTGCTGCTTTTTTCCTGATGCTTGTCCAGCTCCTCGCTGCACAGCTGCCACTCAGCATGTGCGTGGGTATGGTATTTTTTTCTTTAAATCTATCTGCAAAGTGAATGTGGCTCACCATACCAATGAGCTTTTGAGCATTTTAGAAGTGATGTATCAACAGAAATTGCCCTGGTGACTTAAGTAATTGTCTTTCTATTTGTCATACAAGGGATCTGTTGTGCTTAGCTGGTTGAACAGAAAATCTCATGCATTCAACTAAGCAGAAGTCAGATGGGTTAACACAGTGTGAAGCCCATGGTCCCAGGTTTGCTTGCTCTCACCAGCCAAGGTAACAGTAAACTGCTGAGCTGTAGAAACACTTCTGCTAATTTACAGTTTGAAAGGGACATATTTATAATCATGGTCTCCTTCCCTTTCTTTGCACTTTCCTCATCCAAACAGAAACTAACTTAATGTAAAGTTCAAAATTACTCTGGGCAGCTATTTCTGAGGGGCCTTAACTTAGGATGCCACTTCTACATGATTATTTTCAAACAGCCATGCATTTTGAGACATGTAGGCAATGTTTTATTGTCTTATCAGTTTTCCATCTCTGTAGTGGCTTTCAGTCTACTTTACAGCTGCCTCTGCTAACTGTGGTATCCAAATGGTATTGCTTAACCAAAAGCAAAGCTTGAAGGCACACGGAAAATGCCAGTTTTCCTGTAAAGATTGATGGAAAATTGTATTTGAGCCCTCATTAGCAGTACCCCGATTTTTGTTATCTGTGCAAAGCTATTTGATAATATGTATAATAGAGCAACAGAGTATCTGACATAGTCTGTCACAAAGAAACATTCATGGCCCTCTCCCTGCATAAATGTCAAAAAATGAAGATCCAGAAGATTGAAATGCCATCAGACTTACAGACATTCTTGCCACACTGTTGATGGTGAAATTGTAGCACTTTTCCTCTGCATTACAGCTCTCTTCTCAAAATTAGTAAACTTTCTTCTTCTGCAGCTCTGGAGAAACTTAATTTCTTGCCCCAGATTTAGAAATGACATTGGCATTGCACTGGTAATCTGCAAGCTCATCATGTGTTTGTGTTTTAACTGCTTGTTATTGTTTCCACTATGACTGATTTCAGTAAAGGACAGGGATATGGAATGGTTTAAAGGAACAAGAAGAAATGATTCCAAAGGACATCAAGAAGTGGTTTAATAAAGCACGTGATGTCAGATGGTACGGGTTACAGGTACGTGTTGGACAGACCGGAACATGAGTCATTTCTCTGTTTACATGAGTGAAACCACAGTATAAAGAGCAACATTTACAGAAATATCCAGCAGATCAATCAGTGAATTTGGAAGATACTAAGTATACATTTATAGGCTACAATTGTTCCATCATTGCAAACTGGAAGGAAAGGTATTTTAAGAATAAAGGAAGAGGGCACAGCTATTGTACCATATATGGCCACCTTAGGCACAAATGTCAATGGAAGGGGTTTGAAAACTAACATGCATTTTATTTTCAGATTAAAAGGTCAGTTCTGCATCAAAATTGAGTAATTGGTTCAGGCAGAAGGACAATTTGGATGCAGAACAGGCACTCACCTCTCTAACCATCACTGCCAAGCAGACCCCTCCATTGGAGGGACACAGCTATGGTCTTTGAGGTAAAGTAGTGGCAGCAGTGGAAATCAAGCGTGAAATTAAGTCACGGAAGGTCAAACAGAATTCTCATTTCAATCATCACAGACAAGTTTTATGGTCCAAGAAACAGGACCTTAAAGGCCTTTAGGTACATTTTTAAGAGGTAGACAACTCTCCAAGTGTGTTTCTCCCACCAAATCCCAAACAGTGTAATGAAAACAGTCCTTAATAAAATAAAGAACTTGAAGTATGTTGTCAGAACGTATATGAATCAAGGGGTAAGGCTTCATGAAAGAACTTGGAACATAAATGTTAAATTCCCCTCAGCTGAAGTAGAGGAAGAATGTATACAAAAGAAAATTGTAAATGGACAAATGTGAAGTGTTTTTACATTGCTGGCCAAGAGGAAGCTAACTGGGGGTGATATCCAATATGGGAAATGATGTATTTTTACAAATAATACCTTGGAGACTGTTGAATTAATGTGTTCTTTTGCCAAAGGGTGCTTTGTGGAACACTACAAGAGACATGTATTTTTTGGGTTAATATGCCTTTGAAAGTAAGTGTAACTTATTCACAAATACATAAAGCATCTACCTATGTATATTGAACACATTCATCAGTGTAAAATGCTTCATTATGTGAAAGAGTACTTGCCTTGGAAGATACAGAACCAGATAACAGAGAATATATTTACCTGAAGAAAACTGAAGAGTGAGTAGAAGGTTTAGATGCTATAATTTATACCACTTCTTTGGTTAGTGGAAGGTGGATTTTTGAATGGAGATATGTAATTCTCTGTTCTCTTTTCCAGTACCACTCCTTTGCTAGCATTCTGCCCAGGGAATGGGCAGCATTCTGCCCAGAACCAAGAAGGGATATGATGTTTAATCCTCCAGACATTTTACTGCCTTCTTGAACTATTTTCTGCCTTTTTATTCTTCCCAGCTCTTGGAAATGTTTGATGAGTGTTTACTTACGGAAATAGAGCTTCTGCTTGTTTGTAAAGCAAATATGGAAATTAAATCCATCTCAAACTTCTCCCATGCCATCCCCTCAAATTTCTGTTCCTAAAAAAAGAACTGCTATGCCAATGCTTTTTCATTTTCTTCTTTTAATGACCAGTCACCATGACCCTCTCAATGCAGCTGCCTTTTTTACTGGAGCTAGCTGGCTGTCCAACATAAGCACAGTACTGATTGGTCTCTGGCCCCAGTTAATTTCCTTTTTCAAGTAGTATCTTTAGCACATTGGTGCTTGTAGGCAGTTAAAAGATTTACCTACCCTTGCTTCAATTAACCCCTGATTTCCAGTGAGAATGGAAAAAAGAAGTCTCTGAAAATGGGATAAATGTTTGCCTGAGCAAGCATCCAGCATGACTGTCTATAGGAAGCAGGCCACCCTTGTTTAATTGAAATATGTACAGTATTGAAGTATCATTGCTACGTAGTTGACATTGACTAATTGGGGGTAACTGAGATACAGCGCATCATTCCAAATGCTACAGACAGCTAACACCTTAGTAATGCTGTGCATTAATTGTTGACTTTTCAATGGCATTTAATAAATTCTCAATGTGCAAATAACATTGCTCACTTAAATAAAAATAGTGATCTAAATCAACAATTAAGGAACAGAAGATGTGAAAAATAATTAAACAATATTAGAAAATAATTCAAGATTTAAAATTTTAAATCAAAATGTGCTCTGAACATTTTGATCTTTTATAAAATAATAAGACAAAAAACAAGTTTTGTTTTTACCCTGTGTTTTGACCTGCTTTAAGAATAATGTTTCTTCTTTAGTTAGCAGATTGAAAAGAAATTTTTTACAATATAATAAAAGGTTGGCTGATTTCACTATCTAAGAAAGTCCTAAGCAATACTAACTTCTGCAAAGTAGCATTAGTGGTAAGTAAAATGCTGCATTACAGGATAAAATAGAGCTGATAAAAGTTCCATGAGAATTTGACCGGATTCACTTCTAATTCCCACAGTCTGATTCAAACTAAAATGTGGGCTTTGACAACTAAAACAATGCCACAGAATAAAAAGAAGCTCTCACTGGAAGAGATGGACTTGACCATGGATATTTTAATGAGGGGTCATGCTTCTATACCAGAGATAATAATCCCCTTTCATGGGTGAGATATCTTTTATTTCATCATGAAAGCTATACTTGAGTATTACATTTGCTCACATTCAGTTATGGGATCTGAGTGTGCAGTACTGCTTTGTCGTCCCCCAAGCTGTGCTTCAACTCACAATGCGAATGTCACACTGGGGATGGGTGACTTGACATTGACAAGTGATTTCTTGGCTTTTAGGAAAAAACTTCTCCACATGACAGGTCCATCACACTATAAGGCAATTGTGCTCTTTTGCTCTCTGTTCTACACAGCAAGACACACCACAAGTAAAATACTGCTCAGGGCAAGGATCGGAAGAATGATGATTTCTCTGAGACACTAACAATATTTTTATTTTTCCACTGTGCATTTGTTAACTTAATCACTTATAAATTAACAAATTTATGACTCACTTAGGGCAGTTTACTTGTTGTATGCCACCAGATCTATATTGATAATGTCATGAGAATATGAAATGCAATAATTCATTATGCTATGCTGTGTAAGCTTTCTCAAGTAATTAAGTCCTTGATTTAAATCCCACTGAAATCAGCCATATAAACAGTGGATTTCATGAGCTTTGGATCAGTCCTGGATTACAGTACTCCTGGTATTAATACCAGGACTAAGCTACTTGGTGAATATAGGTGTTCCAAATAAGAAATGTGCATTGTGTGAAAAAATGACTTCACACAAGAGTTTACCCAGATGTGTGCAGTATTTTTGTAAGTCCACAGTGTGAGTTTATAAGGCCACAGAATTTAGTAATCTTTATACAGTTAGAGCATAGCAGAATTTCAACTCCATCATGCAATTGGCTGGACTATAAACTAGCAATCATGAGCAGAAAGGAATGTGCACTAATTGCAAGACTTTGAACAGAAACAATGAAGCTGGACATGAATGTAATTATCAGTTCTTGTTCTTTTTTTCATTTCAAACAAATTAACTGCACGCAGTGGTCGGGAATGCATGCAGATGTGATCCACAGTTTCTTTGTCAATTCTCACATATTTTTGGTCCCATTCATGCCAGGGAACTTATCATTGATTTGAATTGGTGAATCAAATATAAATTATACCCTTTGTTTATTATGTTAAGCCTACCTGAATACAATTAGCAAGGATATAAAGCAAGTTCATTGGAAGTATTCTAGTTTCATAAAAGTGGGATCTGGATAGCTTCCTCATTTAGTGTACCAGTAAGAATATAAAATTTTGAGAGTTACTGATTCCAGATACAGGATTACAGGGATCTGGCAGTGGAAGGGAAGAAAGCCAAGAAAGAGGTATTCAAATTGAAAATAAATACCCATTGTAGAATTTGTCCTTTTAAAAAATTTGTCTTTTTGTTTTGAAATTTCAATGGTATTATTATTGCAGAGTCATGTCACTGTATCAATAAACAATCCTAATATAAAATAAATTCTACTTACAGGTCATTCATCCATACTGCCAGATCTGGACAGCACTGGAGGTTTAAAAAATGCACTTATTTCCTTCTGATCACGAGTATTGTAATCAAATTTTGGGGAACAAAAGGATTTGAATGAGTAGCACCACAGTAATTAGCATAGAAGCTACAAGGCTTATTCCTCACAATATGCTTGCAATTTACATCAAGTGCATTTCTTGTAAAATTGAATATCCAGCAATGATCATTAATGCAGACTGGCCCATATACAGGTCGTATTCTTAGCTCCTACACTTTCAAAATAATTTCTCTGTGCTACTGTTTTTTTCAGTGATTGCATTTTCTGTTAGGTTGTAATTCTGTTCTGAATCCCTCATCCGTGTAAAAATTTATCTTTATTTTCCTTACCACCTTGAAATCGTTATAGCATTCTGACAACAAAAGACATCGTGATGCCTTAATTTGAATAATAGGTTATGCCTAAATTGTGTCTTTTACCCAAGCCAGTGTAACCTCTGGTCGCTGGGCCAGCCACCTGTAAAACACCTATGGCATGTGTCCCAGTTTTCTTACGCTGGCAATGAATTGCTAATGTCAGACTGGATGTCAGGATCTAATGTGTATGTAAGATGAACAATCAGAGGGCTAGGGCTAAAAGTGAGACCAGTGCCTCCAGAGGGCAGGGTTGCTGGTTAATAAAATGCTTTGGCATCCTAATAATACCTGTAACAGAATGTCACTATAATAATGCATAGGACCAGGTCCAGTCAGTGCATTTTTAAACGAGTATCTATGTACGGTGCAAGCAGAGCCTCAGATATTTCTCTCTTGAATTTCACAGATTTTGGATGAAGTTTTCCTTACAAATTCCTTGCAAGAAATCAAGTGCATTCTGAATTAATCTTCTTTGGAAGTGTGAAGTTTGTTATCAGTTGAAATTCTTGCTTTCAGTTCTTGCATGTAGAGTGAATATGCACATACAAAATGTAACAGCAGCCGAGGCTGTGTTAGATACACACAACCCACTTAATCAAACAACCAGCTGTGTGGTACAGGCTCCAGAGGAGGTCAAGACCTGAGCCATAGCCAGAAAAAAAATCCTCCAGGAAACCTGCAGAGGAGCAGGGTGACACGTTGAGCACCAATGCATATGAGCTTGGATCACCAATCATGTAATTAATACCTGAAAATTGGATGGCTTTTCTAAGACTCATTTATTGAGAAACAAACACAGCTGCGGTTACCAGGAGTTGCGTCCATACTTTTTCTATTCTAGGCAATCTATAAGTCAACCATTTTATCCTATCTATTGACCATGCCTGAGCCTAAGTTTGCATTTAACCACACCTAAGCTCTGTCAGGAGTTTAGGAAACAAGGGAGTCCACGCTGGACCTCGTGACACAGCAGGAGGGTCTCCCTTAACTTTTGCATTTCCTGTCTCTACGTAAATCTAAATAACTCAAGCTCAATTCTAACTTTATTTTCCTTTGTATGTTTCTTCCATGTATCAAGTAATAGAGTGAACCTTGTGATCAACCTTAGTTAAGTCACACTTTTATAAATACGTATTAAAATCACTTTTTGCTAACATCTTTGATAGTGACTTAAGCTATCTGAACCATGCATTCCAGGGCAAATTAGTGTAGTCAGTAGTATCCTAAATCAGGTATGCATTATCACTTTCTAAACCAGAAGCATCTCTGTTAGTTATGACATATTGTTGCGGGTACTGTGGAAATATTAGACAATTCTTTCCCTGTTAGCATGAAATGGCTTCTTCCCAGATAAAAATATATGGCAACCGCATGCCATCCTTGTAGCTTTGTCATGTGTGACCTTTGGCACCTCCTAAATATGAGAAGGTTTATCATAGTCCTGGAAGTATTTCGAAGATGCATCAGTACATTGTTCATTCTAGATGAAGGTCAAAAATTGCTGTGTAGGGGCTCTGTGATGCATACATGTGGTTTTGTACAAACGGTGGCTGCTTTGCAGTCACAAGTACGTTGTACAGCCCATCTCCTTGCCAGCACTGTGAGCACCATTATCTGCCCTAGGGTCTGGCCACTGCTGAGGAACTAATCAATTTCTTTTATTAGATTTATTACTAATGTATGAGGGCCTTTAATCTGAAAGCACAGGCTCTTGTTTCCAATTAGGGTCAGATGGGGTCCTTAGGAAAGCATATTCTGTTTAAAACAATGAGTATCATGTAACAGTATTTTATGTGCTGTTAAGTGGGGAGTATTCCTGCTAAATCCTGGCTGTGTGGTAGGGTCTCAAGTCCAGAAGGGACCAACAGGTCAGATCACACAGTCTGACCTCACAGGTTTTAAATTTCATCCAGTATCTCCTAAATGGAGTGCATTGACTTGGGTTGGAGTTTTTCCATGCGATTATTAATGCAAGGTAATAAACTATTGCCTCTCATGAGTGGGGAGTAGAAGACAACTGAGACACCACCCCAGATCCCAGAAGCCCCTTTAAAGGAAGGAATTGATGGGTTGAGTGATCCCTTGTGGTGCAGGGGGATATAAAAACCTTCAAATGTCCCGGGCACTCTGGCTTTGAGGGAATTTCCTTTTAGCCCTCAAATCTAGCATCTCCTACAGTTCTGTGCATGCAGGCAAAGCAGGAGATGCCAAAAGTATGGGTCACACCATGTGATACCTCTGTCGTCTGCCAAGGACCATCCACCCCATCAGCTGCCAGAGGAGGGAGGAATTAGATGACAATAAAGCTGTCCACAGGGAAACAAAAATTTTCCTGGTTCCTGAGGGCATTGGGGAAGGGAATGCAGTTATAGCTGTGGGAACAAGGCAAAGCAGCCTTGAACATGGTCTGACCTGCTTCTCCATGAGAAACACACTCTCAGCCAATTCTTCGGAAAATGTCAGAAGGGAAATGTAAAAATTTTACAAATTGCCCTGTAAAGTTATCAAATGAAACTCTGAGTTGGAAAATGGCATTTTCATTCAAACTGAACTACAAAATAAAAGCATCATAATGCTCCTTTATTAAAATATTTAATTTTATTAAGCTCTTCGTTCTGGCATAATAACATATTCTATTTATTGTGAATTGATTTCTTTCCCCTGTTGCATCGTTTGATTTTGACAGAACCAAAAAATAATTAGGATTTCCTCTATTCTAATTCTTACTTCTTCTGTGCTGTGAGACCTGCCATGAAAAGTCACAAATGACAGCTAGGTGGCATTACTATTTTTTCTACTGGCTTTTCTTGCCCTTTCTTTTGTTATGCAAAGATTGCACTGCCTCTGTTTCCACAGACTGATGATTAGAACACATTTTGAGGCAATTATTTATGATGGTCCCTAAATTCTTCTCTGAACCATTGCTTCTTAAGAAAAACCTTGTGTTTTCTAGGAACAACCTTTATTCTTTGTTCCCAAAGATGAACACTTTACTATTTGCAGTATTTGCAAACACAATAATCGGAACCATTAATGAATAGTTTCTAAGACTTTTGTAGCTTTTTTCTTTACTGTCATCTCAGCAGTAAACAAGGTATTTTAGACACAAAGTACTTTAATTAGCTAGTGTTTCTGCAATACCAAGTGTTATACATAATGCTCAATAAGACATAATCAGTATTATGATTTTGCACATGTACTCATTGCCCTCATACTTTTAAAATTTATTATATCCTCTGACAAATGGCAGTGATCGTATGGATCTCAATGGCTTTATGTTGCTAACTTTATTCAGTGATACACAGAAAAACTGGAACTGAAATGATCAAAATGCCTGCATGCCCCTGCCTTCCTTACAGACAGTTTTTTCTTTGTTAAGGAAATGTTTGTCCCAGGAGCTGACTCTAACTGCAGTGGGACCTCATGATGCCTGACAGTGTTCTCCCAGAAGAAACTGCACTGAAAATCAACTGGGTCCATTCCCCTAAGGCAAAAATCTTCCTTCAATACAGTAAAAGACATTGTAAATCTGTGCACGCCATCTGGCAGTCTCAGGTGTAGAAATATCACAACTTTTAGCAAAGATCTGTTGAGGGAGTCAGCCCAGACTGTGCTCCTTGAGGTTTCTCTGGAGAAAACAGAAGGCGATGGAAAGGTGATTCTGATTGGGGCCAAGGGAAACTTCCATGAAAAGATGATTATCATCTCAGCGAAACATCCATCAACAAATGTGAAAATATGTCCTTACCCTCAAGCAGGATCAAAGACAGATGGAAAAGATGATTGGGAAAATATCATCAGTGCTACTCTGTGTTGTAAGAGAATGTCTGCCTTCCTGCATTAATGCATAATAAATGGATTGGAATGGGGTTATTACGTAGACATCATCATGCACATCAACAAGGCAAAAGCTGTGTTGAACTATAAGGTGAGGGTTGCCTACAAGCCCCTTTGAGATGGGTGCAAGAGCTACAGTAACTCAGTCTGTCTTCAGTAAGTTTCTTCATCATTAAGTGAGTTTGCAGAGTAAACATGGTTTGTATGTAAAATGAGGCTATAGCAAGATCCATCACCAAAGAACATGAGACAAATCAGGGATGTTCACACTGACATCCTCCTTTTGGAATGATTATACTGACATCCTTCACCCTTCCTCCTGCCTTGCACCAGATGTAAAAGGAGAGGGGGCAACCATGCCTGTACTTTCCAATCTCTTTTGGATTTTTTTTTACTGATGGGTATCACTGTAGAATTTTGCCCACTCCTTCTGAGAAGAAGACACTTTGTCCACCTCAGATCCATTACACTTACCCTCACTCCAGGCTGTGTGGCTGTGTTCCTCTCCATGCTCTCTGTGCTGCAGAGCACTCACCCAGCCAGCCCTACCAGGACAATGCTGCTCTGGAGATCAGGACAACATCTCTCTCACCAAACCACATCTTTCTAAATGGTGATCTTTGAAAGAGGTGCTCTTGATTTTCTCAGTCACTACCAGTGGTCTGTTAAATGGAGACTGGTGCAAACTGCTGCTTGGTTGGTCACTCTGTTTCCCATCCCTACGACTTGCATAAACAGTGAGGAATTGTTTTCAGGAAGAAGCAGGAAAGTAAAAAGCTATTATCACAGTAAATGCCGAATGGCAGGCTGCTTTTGTGGATCAGTCTTTTGGTTAGGAACAGTGAGATATCCAGCTAAGACCCACTCTTTTCTGTTAATACCTGTTACATTTAGCACAAACTGTATGGATCAATATTAGTGGATTTGTTAAAAATAACGTGTGTTTATTATCCAGTATTGTTTGCAAGTAAAAACCAATTGCACCAGTTATGAATAAAGATGGATATTCAAATGTACACCCACACTCCTGCCCTTTGTTGGTACAGAAACAGTGCTGGGAATTAATCACGGGCCTGCCAACCAGATCAAACTATGCCAAGCAGCTCTTTCAAAGCTGAGGATGGGCTTGGGTGCCCAAAATCTCTTCTGTTCTTTCCAGCTATATCGTTCTCTCCAACAAAAGCCGCACACTCTTTGTAGCCTTCTGCAATCCTGGATAAGGGGAGGGGCTTTTAGTGTGGCTCTCCATTTTGCAGTTAAAGCAGCCATAAAGCTCCTCTGTCTTATATCCAAGACAAATTAAACTCCCTGATTCCCCTGACAGAAGGGAAGTTTGCAAAGTCACTCATAAACCTGCCTTCTTTATCTGCTTTGTCCATAAAATGATAAATACAGCGATTTTACAAATTTGCCTGTATATCTCGAAATGCATCATGGTGCTTCTGTGTTGGTTTAATATCTTGTTCTCATCGACATCACTCTGAATCAGTAAGTTCGATGAATATATTTACTTAGCAAATGTCACTGAGTGCAGAATTTAGATATATGTTACGGATATAATTTATGCTGTTAAAGCAAAACTACTAATGGTAAACAGGGAAAAAAAAACCCCCAAAACCCCAGTCATTCAAAACTACTTCAGAGAAGGAATGGAAGAAACTGAATTTAAATCCTACAGCATCCATGCCTAGAATTACTAGGAAAAAGAGATTAAAACCTTCTGCACTTCCAAAGATAAAAAGATAGTGGGTTGACTGAAATATTTCAACTTATCTAAATTGTAACAAGTAAATAAGCAAGTTTCAATTTTATAAGAATTCATCTCAGCTGGTTGGATCCTGTGACAGAAGTAGCAGGTTTGGGGTGCATCCAAGTTACATGTTGCATTCCATTGCCTACAGCGGAGGTTTGGTTAACACCCTTTATAGCTATTAGAAAAGAAGACCACCACTATGAAAGCTGTGGGGAAGAGAGTTCTTGGAAATATTTCATTCTTCACTGCGTTAAGAAAGCTGGTGAACAAACCAGAAGATCTTGAAAGGAACCTTTGATGTTGTGAACACCTTTCTTTTTAAAGGATAGAGAATGTTCATTTGTGCCAAAACCAGAAGGTATTGGAAAGCCCATCACAGTCCAGAAGAACCACAAAAAAGGTGAGATTCAGCAACTAGGTTTGCAGAAGGGAACACGAAAAGCCCCCAAAATAATAAAAAGAAGTTTATTTGGACCTACTCCTGGAAGTAAATTTTGAGCCAAAATGAATATAATGTACTAAGCATGCAGCACGTACAATACAAATTTAAAAGCTCACATGTATGTAAAAAAATATTTCCTCATCAATACAAAAACATACTTTTTTTCCCTCCTGTCTTTTATAGCTGAACAATTTCACTGTTTTCTTCTACTGGTAGAATTTTATGTCCTTATGAGACTGTCTTCCTCAAGTTTGTTGTGTACTTGTCCTTTGAAAAATGTCACTTTTAAAGTGTCACTTTTAAACATATTATTCTTTTAAGACCATCTCCAATTAGCCATTTAAGTTCTGTTAAACTTACCTGGTCTCCTACAATGAAACAGTATTCCTCTTATTCAGGATTCCTCTTAAATTATACGCGTCACTTGCCTTTAAATTAAAATAAGGAAAACGTTTGTGATTTTACTTCTTTTACAAAAAATATACTGAAAAAAATATTTTTTTTTCCCTCAGTTCTCAAGTCATGAACATGTCCACTAATACAAGTAATAGTAGAAAAACGATCACATTATGGACTAAATCTTACAGAACCACAGTCTAAAGTTGTGATATCTTTGAATTTTTTATAATATCTCTCTTTCAGAGAGAGGGTAGAGTTATTCAAGGGTATTCAAAGTTATTCAGAAAAAGATGAATAATTTAAGAGAGCAAGACCCATTGCAAGGAGAAAGTAGTCCTAAAGTAAAGACTCTGAAAGCTCACAGGAGGGAATTCATAGAGGTTCATCTTCTTCTTCCCTGTTAGCAGGTTTTGAACTTGAAATTGAAGTTCTTTGAAATAAAGACAAATGAGCAACTCGGGGGAATACCTTCTCCTGACAGTGCCTTTGGGAGTGTGTATTCTCACAAAATGCAGTCTTGGCTTGGCTGCTTGCCTGCATTTGATGACTGCACTGATAAAATGGGGTCATAACATTTGGGAATGTTCTGACTTGATATAGTCAAAGTAGCTTCCATGATTACAACTATGGAGTGTCAGCAAAAGGAGAACTGTTCTTAAGGAGGACAAAAAGTACCAGAAAGAGGGACAACAACCATAGGAAGAAGGAGAGCTATGGGGAGGTAGAAAAAGGCAGGAAAGGATGAGACAAAAGAGGTGAGATGTGTAGAAAAAAAGATGACAGCAAAAGTGGCAAAGGGAAAAAAATGAAGGGTCTCATGTCGGAAAAAAAAGGAGAGATGCAGAGGTGAAGCAAATGCCTCATGGGAGCAACATGGAATGGGAAAAGGCAAGTTTCCCCTGCTGAAGATATTGAGAGTCAATTAGCAAGGCTTGGTAGGAAGCCAATGAAGGTAATACAGATGAGACGAGGCAAAGTAGCATTTCCTTGCTTAAAATCAACCTAGGAGAAATTGTTGTTAGCCTCTACAAATTTAGTGTTAATTCCTCCATGCAGTGAAAGATGACATCTCCTCTGAAAGTCTGTCTTCCAACTGGTACTGCTCTCACAGAGCTGTAAATATTCATCTGAATGATAAAGTTTAAGCTGCCAAGAAAGAATCATTGCCAATGACCTTGAGGAGACGATGGACTGCTCTCCCATTGTGGATGAAGTTGACAGCAACTCCAGGCAACCAACTCATGCCCTTGAGGGCAGAACTGCCACAAAGAGTCCAGGCTGGAGGAATGGGACAACAAGAGTCATATCTAAGTCAATGGGAACATAGGCAAAGCTCTGACCTGGGCAAGGAGAGCCCCTGCAAGGGGATGAGTGTTCAATTTTGGGACCTACAGCTTAGGAAAGACCTGGATAAACCACAGTGAGGTCAGGGGAGGTCCCCACACTGCCTAGGATTGGAGGCCCTACCCTGGGAGAAGCTGTGGTAGAGGGGCTGATTTAGACTGGGTGGACAACAGTGTCGGCAGCCCCAGTGCCCATGGGGTAGGATCAAGGAGATGGAGACAGGCCCTTCATAGCAGCATAACAGGGATTTAGGAGTTAGATCATTGAGTAAGAGATCATTATCTCCACACCTCATGGAATAAAAATTTTCCCATGTCTGTGGCATTTGTGCTAAACACTAAGCTACACAGCTTGAAACCCTCATGAAAGAACATTGATGGAAGACTAGCTTGTACTCCCCTTACATCAAATATGTAGTTATAATGGCAGTTACAATTTGAGTACAGTGTGTTGTGTGCTGTAATTTCACCAGACACTTAAAAATACATTATAGTAATTAATTCTAGACTTATCCATGAATGTCCAGGACATTCAGAACGTGGTTTCCAGCTGTATGGATAACAAACAGAGAAGTATTACCTCCAGAGAACTGCCATGTACATTTTACAGTATAGTCTAGGCAGCAGCAAACAATAGCATGTGGAAATCCTGCCTTACATTGTTTTCCAGGACATGCCATCAAAAACCCGAAGAGTTTGTTAGCCACTCTGGTGAGTAAAGCACACTGTACATGAGGTTTAGCATGAGAAACAGGCTGTCATTTATTTGTAATTGGGAACACTACTATATTCTATCAGCATTAGGATTTCTGATTCACTTCCACTAAAATCAACAGAAGGAGAAGGACAGAGGAGTGGCCTGCCATACTTTTATTGGTGGATTATGCATTTTCACAAAGAGCCTGATACAAGGCCCTTTGTCTAGAGTGAATTGAAAGACTTTTACTCACTTTGATGGTAGTTGTATCAGGTCCTAAGAAGAATAAAAGCCTTACAAAAAGCTGTTGCTGCTGCTGTATTTAGAGAAGTAATTAATAGCAAGGTTAGGGGGAGATCAAAGAGCTATGGTGAGCAATTAGAAAACTTGGGGAAATTGCTTCTTATAAAACAAAAAAGGAAAAAATAAAGCTGTGTGCTCCTGTCTTCCCAAATGAAAAATATGATTATTATTTCTGTTGCAAAACAGGTTCAGAAAATAAACTATAATTTGTTTCTCTCAGCTACTTTAGCTAGTCATGGCAGAATTCAGTTATGCCAATAAGAAGCAATAAGAGAGACCTAGACAGATGACTGCTTACTTGCTTTTTCATTAGGAGAGCAACAGTGAGAGCCCATTTCACTGCAGGCAGAGAATTAGAGGATTAGGTTCATTTGCTGCACTTTTACTTTGGACTCCATGTGGTCTCCATCTGGAGCTGTTGGAAGAGAAGTGCCTGATAACACATGCTTACCAGCTCATTTCCACTTTGTTTTTGCTAACGTGACTCTTAAGCTCAAAGTGACCACACGAAACCTCCCTGGGCTGCCCTGGCTGCTCTTCAACCAGCCCTGTGGTCGGTCACTGCTGCAGACTGCCCTGTGCCCTTCCACATGGGTGCCCATCTTCGCTTCAGGCATCTTCCCCCTCCTCAGGGTTCCTGATAAAGTTGAAAGGAGAGGTATCTGCCAGCAGGAAGGATCCTTTCCTCCATAAAATGGTCATTTATTTTGGATTCTGCACAGCAGGTAATTTTTGTCAGGGTGGGGTGAAGGGGTCCGCAGTGGAAACCAGGCTGCAAAATGAGATGCTTACAGCATCTTGCCCAGAGTACACACTCCCCTATGGCTGTATTCCTGTCCAGGATATCCGGGAATGGTATTTACAGCTGCCCAGAAATGCCACATGACAATGTATGGCCAAAATACCAGCTGTCATCTACTGAGGGCCCCTGATACCAAAGGAAGAATTATTGCCCTGCAGCAGGAAGAAGGATGAAGCTAAGACAGTGTGTGAAGATAATGTGAGGTCTAGTTAACAAGCATGGTCTGGGGATGAGGCACAGTCACACAGAATCAGGCACATGGCATGCTGGAAAGACAACAGATGGCATGAAACCTCACTCTACTCTCTTTCTTCCTCAAGGAGATCATATTGATGGGAAACATGTCCAAATTTCCCAGGGTCTCAAAGCCTGAGTAAAGGGTGATTGCATTTCTGTGATTCAGAAAGCAAGTATTTTCAACCTGTTTGAAACACAGTGGCTTTTCCAGCTGCAGAAGTCTCCCTACATTTGCTTCACACAGTAGCTTTGAAGCAAAGAGAGATGTAGCATCCACAGCCAAGAGTACCATTTGTCTGCTTAGACATCTAAGACAATAAAACCCCTTACAATAAGGTGCCATCAGTTGTCTATTTCTTCATGCCAATATAAGCATGAAGGCCTGGTGATGATGGTCATCAGGCTTCAAATATTTTACGTCAGGTTTGAGGACAGCCACTTCCCCCCTCCTCCCCTTTTTAAAATTTACTTTTTTTTTCTCTGTTTATGTAATTTATGCTTGCATGCCACTGTGAGGTCCCACAAGGTCTCACTATCTACCAAGGCAGGTTCAGACCTCAAGAGCCAGCCAAGCAAACCACGGAGGTCTGCAGAACAGTAAGGTCTTTATGCTGTAGGTGGCACACTTTGTTCCGACTCAACCGGAGACCAAGGGTTGGCCTCTGTTAGCCATCACACTGCAGTTGGAGGAGCTGTCCTTCCACAGAGACATAAAACAGAGGGTCAGGCAAATTGCCATCATTAAAAAAGCCATGGCACTTTCCCTGCAACAGTAGGAGTGTTACCTCCAGTACTCAAGCCAAATTTTAATTTGAGTAATTTACACACTACTTACCTAGAATTCTCCCAATGGTTTCAAATAGATAAGGCAATTTAAGTTTTTCTGGTCGCTGCCATGTTCTGTGGTGCTGCTTTTTGTTGACACACAGCTGTTGAATTTCACCTCGAGGTGGCTGTATAGCAGCTGTTGACAAAATGATTCTACATTTACAACATGTGTAAGTGTGTCAGTGAAGTTTGTAAAGCATGTTGAGTGCTTTCTGGATTAAAAGCAAGATGTGCATGCAAATGAGCTGTAATTACTGTTATGCACCTCTTCCTCCAAACATACATTTGCAGACCTGCTAACCTTAATGGCAGTTGCAGGCATGCAACCAAAAAGGACTCTTTTAATTCTCTGGAGGCACGATAGCTGCATCAGTAAAAGTTGTGTTAATAGCAAATGGCTCTATTCATGTGAACTTATCAAAGAAAAGCCTCAACTATTTTGCTCAGTACAGCAACTTCAAAGACATCTTCATTCATTCATGTGCTACGAACCCGCCTCACTGAAGATGAACACTGAGTAAACACTGAAAGAGAAAATAAGATAAGACACATGGGAGGTTTAACAAAGAGAGAACACATTTTGCTCTTCTCACTGCCCTACATGGGTTTAAGTGCCTGGCCATGAACCCCAATTATGTTATTGTTAAAGTGCCTTTGAAGCACTATGCAAGCTCTTAGATTCCAAGGAGTCACAGGAAAGGATGTTGCCGTTGTTTTTATGCAGTTCACCAGTTCCTAATCGACTTCATATGGTCTCTGCTTTTTCAAAGCAGCCTTCCTTATCAAAACTACAACATGGCTTTCTCATCTTCTCCACAAAATCTTCATAACTAATTTATGGCTTGTCCCTCTCCAAACCTATACACACATAAATCCCCCTCCGATCCTACAGACGCATTTGAAGCAATAAACTCAGTTAACTGTTAGCTCAAGCAGAAATAGTATAAAAATTAACTTAAGATCAACTACATTGCTGTCTGTTCTGGTATATCAGGTCCAGACGAAGCACAGAATCCAAATTAACACTGAAGAAAGTGGGAACATAGAATCGTAGAATCATGGAATAGTCTGTGTTGCAAAACAGCTTGGTGACTTCATGAAAATACCACCAGATCACAGCAAGATCTTGTTAACGGCAATTATTTCTGCTTTGGTACATTATGGCTGTCTTTTAGAGGCAGCATCAGAAGCAGAGTCCATGCTTGACCTTTGGGGCACTCAATTTGTGGTAATCCTAGGGGAGCACAGAGCTGCAAGTAGAGCAGAGCTGTTGAGCAGCACAGTCTGGTCTCTTGGACTTTTCAAAGTCTCTTAGAGTCTTGGTTTATGCCTCTGGGTTTGGTTTTTTCCCTGAGATTTTTTTTTTTTACTTGTTTGTTGTTTTTTGTTTTGGTTTGGTTTTTTGTTCTGTTTTGGTTTTGTTTTTTAATTCTATGCATGACCTAGGTAATGAATTAACTATTAACTTTGACTTCAGTATGAATAGTCCCTGACTGTTTCAAAGTATTATATTATTAATTTATTCCTGTTGTGAAAGTATCAAAACTACAGCCTTTTTTTACAGCTGTGTGTGTGACATGAGGCAAGACTCTTGGCTTCTTGCTGTTAGGCTTACAAAAAAAAAAAAAAGAAAAGAAAAAAAGAAGAATAGACTTATTATCTTCTTATCAGGCTCTTCCTCTACAAGTAGCTGCTCACTTTGTTTGAGTAAGACCAGCTTCCGCAATTCAAAGCCTGAAACCTTCATCTGAACCTGATGCTACAGCTGGGCAGGATTCTCAGCTGTGCATACAGATGGCACTGTGCAGACAAAGCAATTCTTTTTCCAAGCACTGGTTGGCCTTGTAGGTGAATACGTTTCGGAAGAAAATGAGAGTTTTCAACTTACACCGAAGTAATTTACATAGACGAACAAATGTACAAAAATTGGGATATCATTAGGGTTTTTTTTAGGGAGGTGGATTTTTATTGTTCCTATTTCCTGACAGCTAGAGGTTGTAGTCCAAACAATGTTGTCAAACTAGGTTACATATCATCTAACTGTAAAATAATGTAATTAATGTGTATAGATACTTATTGCCTTATTAAGGAGAACTACACAGAAATTATGAGCCTAATACAAATTTGGCTTACAAGGGGAAAGACAAGTTATTCCTAATCATATCCATTGAATCTAAATACCACCAGTCAGATTTGATTTTTACCATCACATTTAGAACCCATTAAGTAGTACTTTGTCAAAAAATGGGCTATGTGACCAAGCTGATCTTTTGTAATACAGACTTTTACAGTGCCGAACCATCTTCACGCTGCCACTGGTGTTTGAAACACTGAGCACAGGTTTGCCACAAGGACCCAGCAGCCACCAAAACACAGGTCCTTCAGGTGGCTCTCTGGCATATAAGTGGTGGGGATACTCAGTCTGGGCAGACAGGCTAAACTTCATGTGAAACCCCATAACACATATCACTCAGATGTGCAGGTGGCCTCGGCACTAACTGCTTTGATTTATTGTGCCAAATGCCTCGTTAATGAAGAGCTGCTGGAGAGGGTGGCCTGACTCTGAGTTCTCACGGAGTGTAAAAGGAGGACAGAGAAACTGCAAAGGAGCTAGAGCAGGTAAGGTATGAGAGCCTGCCAAGGAGTGTCCAAGCTTCAGCAAACTCATCATGTAATTTTTCAGTGCAACTCTGAGAAAACACAAACTCTGCTAAGGGCCTACTAAACTCCCCCTGGAAACCTTAACATTTCTCAAGAACCATTTATCATTTATATGTGAAATCCAGACATGGTGCAAAATTGCAGGACCTTCTTCTTCATTGCGGTTCCTCATCCCGATAGCACTGTGAATGACTCAGACACTTAAAAGGTACTTTATTTTTTTCAGTCTGTTTAGATTTTGTCTGAGCACGCACTGTTGCACACATAAGAGCACCATCTCACTGAGCAATCTTGATATGTACATCATATTAGAAACCTGTTATCTTCTTCATGTCTTTTATTTTACTGCTTGATTTCTGAAAACTTGTTACTGAAATCTGAAATGGTCCTCTCTGTGGTTGTCAGTGCAGAGAAATGCTGCTTTCTTGGTCTGCAGCCAGACTGGCTGTCTGCCCGTTTCTAAGTAAGGAGACTAAAGTAGATCTTTCAAACTTAAATTTAAATTTAAATACTCCTTTAGTTGCATAGGAATGAGATCACTTCCTTAGTTAATAGCTACCAGGGATGCTGATTTACATTGCTTAGTGGAAAAAAGAATAAAACTTGTAGACATTATTAGCTGCACAGATTTCTGAGAATTTCCCATTTTATTCTGATATGACTTAAAAAAAAAAAAAAAAGAAAAAAAAAACGTTCAATGATTGGCAAGCACACTATTTTTTCATGTGTCTGGAATGTACCGTAATAATTTACATCATAAGGAAAAAGAAGCATAAATGACATTTCATGTATTGTTAGTCAATAACCGATTTCTTCTCTTTGTATTAGCTCATACATTAAATTAATGTGTCTGTCTTTCAGTTAGCAGAAGCAAGAAGCAAGGTACCATCACCCAAGAAGAGCACTTGCTTCAGATATTAAAGCTAGCTTTAAATGAAGTTACCTGTATACCTCCATGCAGCACTGTGCTGTCTCTACCCAAGGAAGGCATATCCTTCCTTCCACTGTACACACACCCATCTGCCATAGTGCATCGTTTGAAAGTTAGCTCAGAAACTTTTGATATGTCAGCCATCGTGTTTGGGTTTGGTGTTGTGGGATTTTTTGTTGTTGTTTTTGTTTCTTTGTTTTGTCTTTTTCTTTTTGTTTGTTTTTTTTTTTTTTGGGTGGTTGGGTTTTTTAATGTGGGTTTTTTGGTGTTTTTCTGTTTTATTTTGGTTTTTTGGTTTTTTGTTTGCTTGGTTTTTGGCTATGTTTGTTTTGGGTTTTTTATTATTTTAAAACATATTTTATGAGAAATCTTTTTTTTTTTTACTAAGGAATGTTTGCAAAGTTCCATGCTACCTTCACCCACACAAATAATCTGCAAAGTGCATATGTGTCTAGGCAGTGTTTCTCAGAGGACAAAAGACTGTTTTAATCAATCTATTAGATCCTTCTTCCTAATCTCTGCAGTCAAATGTACAAAGAAAAGGCTGGCTACACACAAAGGAAGAATCAACATATATGAAAAACACACATTTGAGAACTAAAATAATGTTTTTTAAGAAAACCTTCTATGATACGGATTTTACCTATTGGTAAATGGTCTTCCTTGGTCATTTATTAAACCAAACTAACTTTTTAAATTTTTTAATTTTTATTTTTAGATTTTGGCTCCCTAATCCTACAACTACAGTGCATATTATTTTCTTGTTAGTTGGAGGCAAGATATAATAGCAGCCAAGAAAGGAAGTCAAGCCTCTTACCAGCATTTCTCTGTGTCTCACCTTCATTACAGAATAATTTACTCTTGGCTGGGCAATCCTGTGAAGCTTAGTTTGCCTTTAGAGGGAACTTTGAAGCTACTAACATCCTTGCAAATGGGATAAGTGTTGCATTACAGCAGCTTGCAGCCCTGATAGAGCCCTTATCTTCTTTGAACTTCAATAACAACCTCAGAAAATTTGAAATGCCGTTAGCAGGCAAGAACTCACTTTCCACACTCAGGTTCAGATTTCCAAAGCATAAAAAGAATCCTTTTTTTTTTTTTTTCTTTCGGAAAGCAGTGCTAACACAACCATAGCAAAATAAAATCCCTATCCTTCTGATTTAAGTCCCTTTGAGGAGGAAGTCCTTGTGAACACGGATATATTCCTGATATGGTGAGTATGGATTGCTCACTGGAGCAGCATTTGTACAATCAGACCCTGCAGCATCATTTTCCTCAGGCTGGAACAGCTGAAACCTTTTGAAATTGTTTAGGCTGTGCATGCCAGAAACTTAAATCAAAAAGATTTTCTTTTACACAGTCACAGAGGTTTTTTTGGGTTGTTTTTTGTTTGTTTTCTTTTCTTCTCCCTGAGTGATAATTACAAATGTAGTTAATCCAGCTCAGACTGTATCGGGAGATTGCTATAATTCATTCTGGCAGCATGGCTTTGCCAGCCATTTATAAACACTGTGAGAAAGGACTTGTCTCTGCTCTGCTGTCTTCCTCTGAGAAGCAACGCCGGGACCGCAAGCCAGCGCAACACGCACATACTGGTCTCATACATGCTGCTTGCAGCTTAGAGGAAACAGCTGCTTCCAAAACTCCAGCAAACTGGTCCTCAGCACAGGGGTGTCATATTATTGCTTCTACATTGGTAAAATATTGCTTCTTATCTCAACCCTGATTTGTTCGCAGTTATTCCTCATCCCAGAGCAATATCCCTCTGGTGCGTGTTGCTCTTTGAAGCATGAGTCAAGTCTTTTGGATGTGGGGAAGGAAATATCTGTGCATCTCTGCCTTTCTGACATTATGTATTTTATGTCAGGAAAAACATCCTAAACAATAGTTCATTATCTTGTTTCAGAATGACTTCTGAGTCTCTTACAAGCATTACTGCTGTAAGTGGACCCACAGATGTCAGTAGGGGCTCCCTGCAAAAAGCAGCTGGGATGTTTAGTCCTTGGATGAAATCTTGACTCCGACGAAGTCAGAGGGAGTTTTGCCATTGAATTCCCAGGGGAAAAGCTTATCCCTATTGTTTAACATTACCTTTATCTGAAGTCAACATGTGTCAAATGAGTCCGAATGGATTTTCACTGACTCCATTTCCAGTAATTGCCTATTTAGTTTCATTTGGAGGATGCAATTTCATCTTGGTTATTGTTTGCACCAAGCAATGTTGCGCGTCACATAGACCTTTACAAACCCTCTCACCTCTGCTGTGGTTTAGACACGTTGTATGACTATACTATTTAAAGGGTCCTTGAAAGTTCAGAAGTTCTATTTTTATGAGCTGTTAAAGTTCCAGTAAGTGAGAAATGTATCCACTCTGAGATAACACAAATATAGCACACTAGTGAGTGGTTAACAGGATTTTTACAATACTTGAAAAATGTCACAGCAAAACCGTTTTTAGTGCTTTCTAAATTCTCAAATAATTTTTTCCCTCAGAAATATTAGGATCAGTCCTGCAAACACTTACCAGTTATCCACCACAACCCTGAAGTGTGTGCTCAGTGCAAGCCCAAGGAGTCTGCTGAGCACAGAAATATCATTCCCAGGCTTAAAAGTTAACCAGCAGCCTGAGTGCTTTGCTGGAGAAAAGCCAGAGAGACCAGCATCTTGGAGAATAAAACTCCCAAGCTCACTGGTAAGAATTTGAAAGGACAGGCCTATAATTCCTAAAACTAAACCCAATTCTGATCCCAAAAGCAGTCTAAACAAATCTTCTATAGCCCTTTTAAACAAATTTCTGTATGAATGGCCAGCATAACTTGATAGGTGAAATTGGCAACCTCTGTGTCCACAGATGGATATTTAATTCACACAACTACCTTCACTGAAGCTGAAGAGTCTGTTTGAGTAAGCAGAGATTTACTAAACTGACTAAAGAGCTCCTGCATCTTCTCTTTAATGAAAAGTAAACAACAGGTTAGACCTGTGTGGGACTTCTTGAACCAGATGCATCATACATCAGTGTGCCAGTTCAGATGAGGAGTGCTCTGCTGAAGAGAAATTCCCAACCATCCCCCCATCCTGTGCTTTGGTTTGTTTCAAGGAAGGATGCATATATATCAAGGTGTGTGTGAATGGGATTACTTTTGCATGAAACCGAATGAAAAGATGTGTTCCAGGGGCACCTTTCTGCACCTTGTTCACAAACAAGCAGTTGGCAACTGGTTCAGAAGACCACACTTCAGCTTGTCTGTAAGCATGACAATTTATATCCCCAGAAATGTGTAGGACCCTGAGCATTACCCGTTTTGCTCTGCAGATGAACTTCCATTGCACTTCATCTGCTCCAACTTGCTGATGTGAGCACACACACAGACTCCAGCATCTTGCTAGTGGGTGTAATTTTGCCACATAAGCCCTTTCACAGAAGTCCATGTCTCACAGCACTTAGGAGTGTCATGACCTGCCTGAATTGTCACTGCTTGCCTCGTTCTCAGAGGTCCCATTGACATATTTTTCTCAAACTCTCTTCATATTTTTCAGGTCCCCTCAATCATAATCTTTCACTGTTCTTGGTTCTAACTTGCCTCATCATAAATTTTTTATTAAAATATTTTCCTGAAATATTACTTCACAGCCATTTTTGTTTCCTGAAGGTAATCCTTTCAACTGAAATTTTATTACCATACGGGACAATAATTTCCTTTTGTTAGTATAGGTTCTTGCATGATGAACCTATTACTGTGCAAAGTGAGAGTAGCTGACCTTGCTTCTCTATGCAAAACCAATATTATACTGGTTGCTACCCTCTAATTCCATGGATTAGAAACACAATGCTTAGGGTAGATACTTTTGGACCCGGTGCTCCTGCCTTTGGGTTGATATTCAGTTGAGTCTGCCATCATCAGCTGCTTCTCTGTTGCAGTTGGACTTCGTCTCTCAAAGCATCTTTCACCAAAGTGCATGATAAATGGACTGACACAATGAGATCCAGGCCAAGATAAGACAAAGTCAGCTCAACCTTTAGATCCTTCTATCTTGCTTTCTTCTAGAAAGAACAGGCACCTACAGGAAAATTTGGAATTGGTCCTCATGAAGCAGAAATGCTGTGTTTTTTCCAAAATGTAGGCTTTGAGGAGGAAAAAAAAAAACCACCTCTGATCACCTGAAGGCAGAAACTTTGCTGAGCCACTTGTCCTTCAGATTGCTCTTGAAACTCAGTGTCTTGGTACAGCGTGAGCAGTTCTCGCACATGCCTCCACAGCTATGTGCTAGTCTGCATCTATTACAGAGAAGGAGGGACAGAACAACGATATGATTGTGCATTCAAATAATTGATGTCCCTGTCCTTGGCAAGGACTGCTGAGGCAAGCAGCAAAGAAATCGGTCTCTCAGACCCGCAGAGGGAAAGGGAATGAAAAGCACCATCTGAACAGTTAAACAAAACTAAAAGCTGTAAGTACAGCTTGTGGCAATTTATAATTGCCATTTCCACATGGCACTACATGCTAATGTAAAAAATACTGAGGACTCCGTTCTAATACATTTTAAAGCAAAATTGGAAACATATTTCTGTGTAACAAGTCACTAGGCACAACTTCTTGGGGAATAATGGTCAATGTTTTATGGGATTGCTTGTTAAACTTGTTTCTAAATGGGAAGGACCCCAGGGAAGCTGGCATGAACAGTAAACATTCAAAGGAATAATTTGTGGTGACAAGTGATTCCTTCAGTATTTATTTAACATTTAAAATTTGTCTGAATGAAAAAGGAGGCCAAAGACTGACTAGGTTTGTGATTTGCTCCTGACTGTGTGCCTCTGTTCATCATGGGTTTCTCCAGGTTAACTAAGCCCTTGGGATGCTAGCAGGAGATAGCCCAGCTGATTCCTGGAAGCATAAAGGCAATGCGATTTGCTCATTGTCCTGTGTGGTTAGCTGTGCTCACGCGGAGCTCATAATACATGCCACAGTTTGGGCTGTTTCCCTTCCCCTAGTGAAAAATACAGGAATACAGTTTGCTCCTTAAATGCTTCATGAACTGCATTTTCCAAAGTGCAACAGTACCATAAAGACCCAGGACACTGTGCTGAACTTGGAAGTCTGATTTTGAAAAAAACCACAAAAATATGAGGAATAGAAGATCATGATCCATCCTGCCCTGATGTCTCCTGTGGCCACATCCATGCTCAATCCTATATGTTGTCCCGTGCAGGTACAGCACGGAGACTTCTGACAAGAAGCAACCCAGCAGACCAGTTAGTGCCCAGCATAAGGAGCCTGCAGCAAAATAATCTGTTAATAAAAGATTAAAAGTAGTTTAACCCAGATTTTGTATTGAACCCAATAGTTAATTTTAACATGAGAGGCTTTGGCATGTTTATGAGCTTTGTATTTTCTCTTCTTTCTGAAATCTGCACAGGGCCACCCTATCTCCCCTGGGCCAGCCTCATGTCTGGCACCTTGCAGATGTTCAAAGAGGGGAGATTTTAGTGCAGTTTTTCTAATACATGATATTTCTCCCACCAGTACCAAACAAGATTTGAGGGAAAGAGAAAATATACACGACAAATATTATTTCTTCAGTGAATATACCACCAGACTGATTAATGGTGACAGTCTTTACAGACACTCTGAGCTTTGAATGGCTACATTTTAATCAAATTAAGATAAATAAAAAACAGACGTAGAATGGAAAGCACATACAAAAAGGTTTCTGCAAGGCCAAACAAGAATCATTTTGAATTTGTAATTAATAGTTAAAGATTTATCAGTGTTCCCCCAGATATATTTTCCCCCAGGGAAATAAAACCCGAACAAATTGTCATATTCTAAAGCACTGACAGATTTAGGTTTTTAACTAGCATAGGTTTGTTGTGGGGTTTGGGGTTTTTTTTATGTGATCAGATTTTTCAAAATTTTCGTGTTCCAAATAACCTAAATGAAATTTGCAGGGTGTTGACTGTTAAGACTACTCGTCTACCTGTCCCTCTCTCTTCCAGTTTATTTGCCTATTTGCCTATTTGAACACTATCCACCCATCATAAGCGCTGTTAGTGCTTATGAGTCTGGATTTGGGGGCGTTTTAAAAGTAAGGATATCACAGTGAGTCTTTTTTGCAATTAATGCCTTCCTCCATCACGACTAGAAGGGCAACTGCTATTTGTATGTTCTTAATGTTCAAATTGTTACGATTTCTGAACCAAATATTGAAGTTACTCATGTTATTTTCTGAGCATCTCATTGAATGCTTTCCTTTGTTAGAAAAAAACCCAATAATCTAGGTGTAAATATGCGTTTTCCTATAGTAATGACAGACATTTTGACCTTATTCCCATTGTCTGTCATTTTATTCTTGAGGTCTGAACGAGCAAAATCCTGAGCCATAGTTGGAAGGTATGTTCGGATAACCTACATTTGTTCTCTGAGTGGGAAACAACACATCTGCTCCACATGTATGTTGCTGAAGCACTTGGGTGGAAGATTTGACACCAAATAGACTTTGCTACTTCTTTAATGAAGTGTGCCAACATATGGCTGGTATTGTACAGACAGGCTGTCACAATCTGTAGAGGTACAACATACTCTGAACTCTCAATATGACTACTAGTAACAGGGATATTTCCACTCACAATTCAGTTTTCCTTCTCCCTTGCTTGAAATGGAATTTATTAAGCTCATGTTTAAACTGGGCATTAGAGAAGTTGGAATTTATTAGAGTTTGGTAGAAAACTCACTCCACTCTTGCTCAAAGACAACACTCTCCTTGATTTTCATGGTACAAAAATCCATTTAATGGTAGCTTGCCCTTGTTAGCACAGGAGTGTTGTGGCTATGTGGTATGAATGTACCTGGCTTGCATGGATGCTGTGTCTGTGCAGAGAAACAAATAAAGTGCCACTATAATTACCATCAAGGGATATTTATTGTTGCTGTGTCTGTAACATCAAAGAAATGGTAAAAAAAAATCTCAGCCCTTAGCTAGAAGGAGAAAATGGGGGTAAAAAAAAAATCAGATAAGAATATATTCAGGAGTGTGGTAATATCCATCTTGCTGTTACTTTGTGGGCACTGTAGAAGTCTCTAGGAGGTATCTGAACATGAAGGGGGCAGGTGGGCAAACAGAAGGCCAACCCCCTGACCTCTCAGGTCTTGGTTTTTTTCACATGGTTGAAGGTCCAATTCCTTCCCATTGACATTGCAAACCATGCAGGTATCCGTTATAACCACACACATTGTCATATGTTTTTGCTTCTCCACAGCCCAGGGTCGGTGGCAGCTCTCCAACATCCTCTTCTTGTGTTATTGTACTGCTGCTGTCCCCCATAGCAGAGTGTGAGGTTCTTTCTCCTTTGAAATTATTTCCCATGCCATTCCCAGACCTTGGTTGTCTTCCAAGTCCTCCCAAATCAATCTAGCATTGTAGGATGTCAGCTCTCATTTTCTTTCCTATGAGCTTATGTGACTATACATTTTATATTTGTGGCATAACAGTCTTTTTTCTGTTCCCGACTTTTGTTCATTAGTTCCTTTCTTCCTCAAGAGATTTTTTGTCTCTTACTCTTTGGCCTCTCCCTGAATCATCACCACCTCCTTCTTCCTCTGTGTAGTGTAGCTGTGAGAATATTTTCAAGCAAAGGCAAATCAGCAAAATGTGTATTTCCTGATGTTACTGCACTTATCGGAGGTCCTGCGCTCTGTCTTGGGAAAAGGTACATAACAAAAGGAGCAGTCTACACTTTTGCTTTGGGCCTGTACCAAAGCCAAAAAAAGACATAAATTTAGAATAATACAGAAATTGTCAGGCTTCCTCTGGTGAAAGGTTGACATGACTGTGGAGACAGACTTTTCCCTAGAAAAGTGAGTTCCATGAAAACTCAAGAAAAAGCTTTGGTTTACCTTTACTTACCCTTTCCCCCCCCTGGTACCTTCTGTCCTTACGCAAGGCTGGCTGGGGGTTTTGTCACTTGCAGGGTAATGTTGAGACAAGGTCACCTTGTCCAAATGTGCCGTTGGTAGTGCCCTACATCATCTCCCCTGACACATCCAAGCCCCAGAGGGACAAAAGAGGATTTGGCAGAAAGGAGCTGCTGCTTTTCTGCTCTGCACTATGACTGTGGGGTGGACTCTGACCCATGCACAGGATTTACTGCAGGGAGTAGCTACCCTGCTGAGCACTGAGGGGGAGAATGTGCAGTGCCAGCTGGATTAGGGGTTAAGGAAAGGGGGCAATAGGTAAAAGCAGGACTGAGAAGGGCATTACTATTCTCTCCTCCTGTGCTTCTTCTGTGAGGATCACGCTGTAATGAACAAAGAAATGATTACTTTCCTCTGCCTGTCTTGCTGTGCTGCTGAGTGATGGAGTTAATTGGCTTTATACTGGGAACTTCTCTGTTTGCAGGCTGATGTTGTAGGGCTGAGGTAGAGCATTAGGTCAGATGGGTTAATTTTATAGTAGGGAATCATCAGCCAGCAAGAGCTGGGTACAGCATGTTCTGGCTATGATCTTTTTCTGATTCTTTCTTGGCCAAATAGGACTGGCAAAACCAAATATTTTTATTATTTTGTTTGTGCACACTCCCCCCTTCAATGTGTGTAAATAGTGATTCTCAGAATGATGCCTTAGATGAAAGACTTTATTTTTCCAAGGGAAAAAAAAAAGCTAATTTGTCAAGATTCAAACAGCATAATGGAATAATGTTATGCTTTTCTGGAACAAATTTTATTAACAAATGTTTTCAGTTATCACAGGAGAGAAATAATTGCACCATCAGCATGTATGGAATAATACATTCATCCCAGAGCATATGATTTATTTTTTTTTAACTATTGCATTTCTTTTGATTTTGAGCCAATGTATACTTGCAGGGAATTAAGGGGAGGAAATGAGTACAAAGCAGGATGACTAGTCAATAAACACCATGGTGATAAGGTTTCCTGTTCTTCTTCCTTGCTTGGCATAGTACATCACTGAACCCTGTATGCTGAATTGTACCAGGGAGGACACAGTTTTCATTGTACTGACATGAGGATGCATATCCTAAGCAAAGCTGACATTTTGGCAGAGGGAGAGGTGAGGGGAGACGTATGACAATATGTGATGCTCTTTTGCATTAGACAGGAGTTTCCTGCTGTAATCCAAAAGTAATAGCCATGAATTTTGTCCAAGAGAAAGGTAAGTCTCAGGAAACAGTGGAAGGCCTTTTTCACCCCAATTCAGATTACATCCATCCTTCATGAGCAAATGTTGTAGTGAAATAGCGAAAGCCATGGCAACAATGAGCACTGTTGCTGGCGTTGCTAGTGGAAGCGGGCAGTGTGCTCCAGGCATGACTTATTGTCTTCTGCAAACGGAACGAAAGCATCGTGCCTGTGTGGAGACGTGTACCTGGGTGAGACAGACCCCATCCGGCAGCTGGCTGCATCAACCTGGCGGTTTTCTGTGCTGTATACATCCAGGATGGTCTCGCTGTTAACTGGTGAAAGCCACCAGCTAAAAGCTGTCTGCATGTGCTGTAATATGTCCGTGCCCCTTCCCTCTGCCTGGCTGCTCCTCTTAGCTCATGTGTCCCCATGTCTGGGCCAGGGCCATGGTAATGGACTGCTATACCAAAAAGAAAATGCACCCTTGATTATCTTGCTGTTATTTTCTGTCACAGTCAAAAAAAGCCTAGAAAATAAATTTTTTTTTTTTTTTTTTTTTGTGGTGTAAAATAATCTATTTATCCCTCTAGATAATTCCCCTTGTTTTTTCTACTGGCAGCTGTCAGGTCACTCCCTTTATTGTCACTGTTTTTTAACATCAGTAGCAATGCAGGGAAGACAGCAGTGAAGCCCCATGTTTTAGTGAAACAATGTGCTAAATCCCATCACCAAAGAAGGATGGGAGCTGCAAGAAGCTGAGGCACCTGTGGGAGCAACATGGAAGTCTGATGGGCTGCCTGATCTGATGACAACAGATGGCCTCAGGGTGCTCAAGAAATGCAGAGAGCTTGGTCTGGTGCACCTTTGGCTCTGGGGAAAGGGAGTGAGGACTGCAGCAGCTCCTGCTCCTGCTCCTGCTCCTGGATATGAGACCCTCAGAGAGAAGTACTGTTTCACTCAAGGGTGTCCAGCTGAAAGCCAGTCCACTGCCACTTGTTATTTCCCATTCATATATATCCATGTATATCGTATATACATACATTTACATACATATATATGGTAGGTGTGTCCTTTCTCCCCATTTTCCCTTAGCCACAGCTAATTTCTTTCCATAACACCACTACTTTCATTCTTGCGAGTGGATGTGTCTTCTTCTGATGGAGTCCTCTGTCCAAATGGAGAACTAAGATTAGGCTTTCTTTTACACCTACTTCTGAGGAAACCATGTCCCAACATCTTTTCCTAGGAAATCTGTATTTCATGTGATGTTTCAGGTAGTGGGAAAACAATATCTCTAGGCAATGTAGATGTACTCAGGCTTCTTGAAGCTGTGGTTGCAGAATAGCTCCAGAAGTTATGTGTAAGATAAAGTGTTTGTTCATTCCTCACAGTGAAAAATAGAATTAAAAAAAAAATAATCTAATTCTTTTCTGGCATATCCAGTGTTCATGTTACCGTGATTTTTGTTAAAAAATCAACTCATTCTTTGTAAAGAGCTGGCCATATGCATCACTGTCTGGAAATTTGTCTGAAAGCATTATATGATCTCTGCAAGTGAATCCATTCTTTCATTACTGTTTTTTTTAGTTGTTGACCTCCCATCTGCTTCCTTAAGTAAAACTGACAGAAGTTTCATTTTTGTTCACAAGAAAGGTCATGGTTCCTTACAGAATCATGTCTGACAGTTATTTCTAGGTATATCCCCCTTTACAGAGCGTGTCTTTTTGTCCAGGGAAATAAATTAGAAGCTTTGCTTGAAAAAAGATGCTAAATCCCAACATGACACTGGCTGCCATATGAAAAATTGAGTTTATAAGCTAGAGGAGCAATGAAATAAATTTTTCTCCGTATCTCCTTCATTTTTGTGCAATGGCATAACAACTGCCCTAGAAAATTTGCTCCATATAGTAAGTCTTCAGACACTTATTTTGACAGAGTAGCTCTTGATTATGGTCTTAGGGACCTTTGTCTTTCTCATCAGAAATTTATTTTCTTCATTGGTTCATTTTTGTCTTTATTGAACTGCAGGATCCTTTTGCATTCATGTGTATATCTCAGCATCTTATCTTCTTGTGGAACTGAGATCCATGTGATCCATTTGAGAAGGTGTGATACACTTTGGAGACATCCTGTGGCTGCAGTCCATTTATTTTGTCATGAATTCTGGAGGTCTAATACGTTAAGAATATATTTCACAAGGTTAAATAACCTTCTAAAATAGCCAGCTTTAAATATCAAAGCTATATCAAAGTTGTGTAATGGAAGGGATTCAAGCACAAGCCCATATTTCTCACTTGCTTTCTAATTCACGTGGAATAATGTATTAATAGTTGTTGTAGTGTGAAGATATCTAGTTCAGCAGATTCTGATCACAAGACCTTGAATTTCAATTAGGATGTTGTGCCTCAACAAGCATGAGGTCTGAGGCATTCAGAATATTAATATCTACTTCCCAAATGTTCTGTTGGGAAAACTGCACATTTATCATGATAGAAATGAGAACTGCGTTAAGGAAAAATAAAAAAATAAAAAAGTTTGCAAGTGAACCCTGGTTTTGTAACCATTATCTAAGAACTATATATGCAGGCTTGACATAATTAATACAAATAGTAACATTTTAATAAAATATTTCAATTGACCCTATGGTCTTTCCCTTACAGCTCATTTATAATTCTGATCGTGAGTAAATAAGCTAGACTCTCAACTCCGTCTGTTGTATCCGGCACATTGGAAATCTCACAGACACTGCAGTTTGAGGAGTCATCTAGCTTTAATAACATTTTTATTTGTGTTCGGTATGACCTGAGTTGTAGGGCCAGTTGTATGTCTTCCCGAACTAAATTGAATGTAAATCCCGTGTGCCTTTGCTGGACCTGTTTCAATGCAACTCTGTTGTTTGAGAACAAAATCTCTTCGAAACAATGGTCTTTGTTCCCTCTCCTATTTGCATTCTTCTTTTCTGGACTAGTAAGTGTTAACATGTGTGATGAAGGAAGGAGGTTACTGAAGTAATGTACCATAGCCATGCATACCAGTGGACTGGACAGATGTTTACAAAGATAATTTCAGTTTAAAATGTAAGCAAGTTCTGCCTCTGTGATGGGCACTCAAGGAAATAAAAATAATCTTAAATGCCATCATTTTTCGTATTTCTAGGACATTTTTTCAGAAATTATTTTTGTGGTAGCATTGGCAGTTTCTTTTCATCTCCTTATCAGACCAGAAACATTTGTGTATATGGGTCCCTAGACTTATATGTCACAACAGGGACCCTTGCAATATCCTGGGATGGGAGCCTGCCATTTCATCTGGAGTTATTCAGGTGCTAGAATGAAGCAAAAGTGACTGTTTTAGTAGGTGTGTATATATATAAGTATGTATATTTGTATTTTTTTCCTTGATAAAAATTAAATAAACTAGGATAACAGGGAAAAAATGAAATAACAATTATGGCATCTTATAAAAATGGTATATTAAAGGAAGATTATTAAATTATTAAGTTTACCCAAAGGACTTATTTGAAGGGCCACAATCAAGTCTGTTTATCACGGAAATTTTGTGGCTTTTTTTTTTTTTTTTTAAGGAAAAGTTGTGGCTGGTGCTAGAATTCTATTCCTAATGCCTTCTTGATTTAACCACTCTTTGTGCTGTGGGACAAGGGTCTATATATTTAGAATTTAAAATGAACAGGTTTGATGATAATGAAAACACACTTTTTCTTGTGGCTGATATATATGCAGAGGGTGAAGAGATGCATTTATAAAGGCTGTGTTTCTATAACCTTAGTAACCCTCTATAACCTTAGTAATTTTCAACAGTTTTTAGCACAGAAATAATTTAAGGCTGCTAGAACATTATTTCAACAGACATTAGGACTGTACTGTATGATGTTTATAGATTTCCAATGACATCTCTAGAAGTTTATCTAAACGTGAAACATTTGTAAAATGTTTTTAAATTTCGATTTTCATGTCATTTTGAAAATTGAAAGTGATGATGAGGTCTATACAGCTTCTCCTGATATGCATAACACTTACTTCAGTGAGGCATCTCATACTGATAGATTAACATGCACATAAGGTTTATTTCATGCTCTGAGCAGCTGAATTTGGACCATGGTGAAAACTGATGCAACTCTCTTTTTCTGTTTCATCAGACAGTTTGGCTTATTGTTTACTCAAAACTATAAAAAGAGCAAAATAATTTTATTATTATTATTATTTTAATTTTATTTTATTTTAGTTACAAAAATCAGGTTTTCAGCCAGGGCACAGCATGGATTGAGTGACACTAGTTTCTGCAACAAAGGATTGAAAATAAAGACAATAAGGGCTAGAGATCTCTTAGTGATGTTTTCCCTCTAGGCAGCCACAATCTCTAAGTAGAACTAAAGCAAATAACTGCTATCCTCTCCTTGAAACATTGATTGATTCCCAGATAGACTAATGAACTGCTAAAGCATCACACCTTGGAATAAATTGTTATTAAAATCTTGCTGTTCCTTAGCCAGGAAAAAATTGAATATTTGATAATATAAGTTAATCTTAGCAATTCATACCCTAAAAAGTATTACTGCTCACAATAAGAAATAGTTTAACTGCCATTTCACTTGACAACCAGCAAAAATATTATTGTTTCCCTGTCACATGTCTGGAGAGTCTACACTATTCATTAATTTTTGTTCTAGAGTTTATAATTTTATACTGGAAAAAAAAAAAAAAGAAATTAAAAACCAAACCTCTTGCTGATTCATCTTATGATATTTATTTTATTAATGCTTAAATTAAATAATGCATTATTTTATTAATGCTTGAATTGAATAATGCTCCCTCCTGGAAGGCAGGGAGATGCTGCAGAGGGACAGGGACAGATTGGGTCAATGGTCAGAGGCCAAGGGTATGAAGTTCAGCAGGACCAAGTGCTGGGTCCTGCCCTTTGCCCATGGATGGATGTGGCACTTAGTGACATGATGTCAGGACTTAGGCTGGACTTGATGATCTCAAAGGTCTATTGCAGCCTCAGTGATAATTCTGTGAAATTCTGGGTAAATTAATTGTTGCCTATTCCTTTTCTAAATCCTATGTTAATACTATGGCAGCAATTCAAAGGGAAATTAAATTACCAGTTATGTTACAAATAAAATAAAATAAAATAAAATAAAATAAAATAAAATAAAATAAAATAAAATATCAACTGTTTTCATGTGCAGCCTGTTCTGTTTGAATTTGGTTTTGGGAGGCTTGATGTCACAAAATGCAGTTGAGAAAGTCTCCTGGTTTGAATGAGAACAGAACTAATTCAGTTCAGTGATTTTACTTCTCAGCTCAGTCTCTTCTAACTGCACTGTCTGAAGTGAACAGTAGATTTTTTCAGATAGTCCCAGCCTCCAGCAGTGATAGCGCTCCATGGTTAGAATCACTACCAAGGGCTGGTGTGTGCAGAAAGGCTCTGGCTTATACTTGCTGCTGTGCAGACCAAGGTCACTGCCAAATCTTGTGACCCATGTTGGGGATGCAGAAAGTAAAAGGTTGCACCTGCAGGGAGAAGCGGACAGGACAGTGACCTTGAACTGACCAACGAGAGATTCCAGCCCATGTACGTCGTATTCAGTACAAAGCTGAAAGATCACGAGGGTCAAGCCTCTTCTTCAATAGCCAGCATCCAAGGAAGACTCTGTCCATTCTGCCTTCGATCCTGATCTATATGTTCCTGAACCCAGTTCCAGAATCCAGCTCCTGAATCCAGTTCCTGTCTGCTGCTGAGTTCAGTCAAGGACTTCTCCAGTGCCTGCTCTTTAGCATGAGTGGTGACAGTGATGTAACTGCCATCAAGAGGTTGGTTCAATACTGTTTTTGTATATATTTATATATATTTTGTTTTATTATTATTTTCAGTAAAGCTGTTTTAGTTTTCTTTTCCAATCCATAAGTCTCTATCTCATATTCCATTTCTCTTTGCCTTTGGGAAGAGAGCGTGGTTAAGAGAAAGCATTTGTCATTGGTCTAGTGGCTGGCCCAGCTCTAACACTTGACAGGAAGGGAAAAAGATAATACAGGAAGAATTAGGCATTTGAACATTTAGATGAGAAAATTATTTCTGAAAGTTATAGTTCATACTATCAGCGATGGGGAAGAACAGGAATATGTTGGGGGAACATAAACTTGTGTTACTTTTGTTACTTGGTGAAATGACTGCATGAAAGGGTGTTCATCTGGGATATATGCTGATGGGTACACATGCTTGTAGTCCCTTGGAAATGAGCTATGCTGAGCACAAAAAAGATAATATACTTAGAAAAAAGTATTAACCAGCCCTTTCATCTTAAACGCAGTGCTTGTGATAACTGTGAACCTCTAATTGAGGGCCATGCATAATTCATGTATGGATGCAGGGTTTCTCTTAGTGTCTGTCGGAGAAACCCCTATCTCTTCATAGTCCCAACTAAGACCATAAAGACCAAGACTGCTAATAAGCTTATCAGAATTTATTTAAAGCTTTAATTTGGTTTAGAAACTAGCATGATGTTTATCATCCAGTTTGCACCATGATGCCAATGATTGAAATTATGGCAGTGGATTCATGATCCCAGATACATGAACAGTGATGGTGAGATCCATCCAAGAAGGAAACTCACCCATGTGGGGATGGGTTGATAGGTGCTCTCGCATAGTGATGGGAGAGATGTAAATTAGGGAATATCCTCCCTCCTTTTCCACTGAATAAAAAAAACCAACAGAAAATCAGGGAGTGCTGCTCTACTTGTCCCCAAGTAATTCAGGAGTATCCTGCCTTCAGAAGATCTTTTCTGGGTTACTTCTGTGAAAGATGCTAGTCATGGCCCTCCACACATGTGCCCTACCTGGAATTCAAATTTTTGTAACAAAGCTATGACACCAAATATGCAATATTAAAAATTAATTAAAAAGAAAAATGCTGTAGAACCTCAAATAACTAGAAAATAAAAGCTTCTTTGGCTTAAGCCAGCATGAGATTCAGCACCTGAATTTGGGAGGCTTCCTTTGATGCACAGAAATACAGGCCAGGTTAAAGCTGCAGAGTGCTATGGCACATGCTGGTTTCCCAATAGACAATAATATAATGCCCTTTTCTGGGCCAGTCAGGCTTCTGGAATGGTCAGGGCAGGTCTGAATAAGTCTTCTCAAATAATTTATTAAAACTAAAGATAGATGCATTGTTCTGTAACAAATGTTATTGAAAAAAACTCTTCAGAAATAGAAAGTAATAGTTTTATAAAGTTCTACTTGTAACCAGAGGAAAAACATGCATTAACATAGCTACTCTAACCCCAGTAACCTTTACTTTTGTTGTTTCGGCTTGTTTTGTTTTGTTTTTTCCATGCAAAGCAGAGGAATATTATGCTGTGAAAGAACTAAAAAATATTTTCTCAACTCCTGATCTTCAAATGCTGTCACAAAACCAAACTCTGTCTCTCCGGCTTCCACAGAAACAGCCCGCAGACCAGCAATAGTTCCACAGAAGAACCTGATTCTGCCTGCCCTGCTCTGGCATCAGCAAGAGCTTTTGTTCCGTCAAAAGCAACCAGTTGTGTGCAGAAGTCTGAACTCATACACGGACCCAAGTCTGTCAGAAGAGAATGATAACAGGTGTATTTTATTTAGATATTAAGTTTTCCATTCACAAAATTATACTAGCCTGTTTACAACAGTAGTGTCCAGCTGCCTGCATTACTACCCTGATATTGCTGGGTTACAAGCTCATTGTAAGGCATTAAAGGTTTTCAGTACTGACTATTATGGAGCCACAGCCAGATGATGTTCTAGGTAGGCTACAAAGGTGCCACAGATATCCAAAGTAGGGATCAAATGTAAAGACTGGCTTCTTTATGTGCTTGTTACTTGCACCAATACCCTTATACTACACCATGTGTTACTCCAAGGAGAAGGCAGATGGATGTAAAAGAATGGTGACCATAACGTAAATGATTACATGCTCTGTAAACTAATACTGTTTGTAGTTATGCCAGTTCTCCTTGAGTCTACTGAGCACCCACTTGATCCTAACTCAGCTGAAAAGCAGTTGAGTTGACTGCTAACTAGTGCCATGTTTTCAAGCACCTCTGGCTGCCCTTCAGGTTTATTGCTGATTTTCTTGTGTGTTCCAGCTCTACACTGTCTACACTGATTTATTCCATATGTCTTAAATTGAAATTTGTCATGGTATGGAGGAAGTCTGTAGTACCTCTCAAGTTTCTGCTGAATACTGCTTGATTCTGTGTGCTGTCCATTGCTTTATGTTACCCCCAATAAAGGCTGTATTGGAATGGTCTAAAATACCAGCTGCTTCTTTCTTTCCAACTCTTCTGATAGTCTCTCAATATTATAATGTTGCAAAACCACACTCTGGTTTGTATATAAAATTCAAAACACATAAGAAACATCATGAAATGCATATAGGTAAAGTTATGTTTACAGCAGTACTAACATCAGTGTTGCAATTACCCGACCATGATCTCAGTGTGCCCTGTTAAATGGGTACATATCAATGTATTTTACCATCCTGGATATGACCTAAAGGGAACACTAAGGTTCCCTAGTTTTGAATGTCATGAAATTGTTTCTAAAGGATTTTCTTAATTTTCTTTTTTTTTTCCCTTCTTTCTTTTTCCTTTTCTCTTTCTTTTTCTTTTTCTCTTTCTTTTTCTTCTTCTTTTTCTTTTTCTTCTTTTTCTTTTTTAATCCCTTCCCTTCCCTTCCCTTCCCTTCCCTTCCCTTCCCTTCCCTTCCCTTCCCTTCCCTTCCCTTCCCTTCCCTTCCCTTCCCTCTTTCCTTCTCTCCTTCCTTTCTCTCTTTTCTTTCTTCTTTCTTTCCAGAGAGGAGGCCTATGGCTCCTGCATAAAAAAATCCTTGTAGGCCTGCACTCCTCTATTTGCATCCTCATTTATTCAGGCTATGTGTCCAGACTGACAGCTGGCAGGGGCAAAATACAAGGCACAGTGCTTTCTCAGGGACTAACCTACGAATGTGGAATGAATCAAGGGTCTTAATAGGGACACAACATTTTTTCTTCCAAGTGTCAGAGCCATAACTTTGACTTTTCCTTTTCTAACAAAAACACCACACCTCACACACTATTTTCTGGGAGCATAATGAGGAAAATTAGAAGAGGAGGACTGCTGTTCCTGCTGTTTAAAGCGCAACCAAGCTTGCTCTGGGTGCCCTAGTAATACAAGCAGGAAGACAATGTATTTAGAATGGACTAGAACAGAAATCACAATATAGCTATTCAAAATGACCAGCATTAAAAGGAGGAACACCTTATTTAAACATTAAATGCAGGTGATAACAATCCTCAACAATCATCTCACAGAAACCTATACTAAACCAGGTTTTATTGGGTTGGGTTTCTGAAATTGCCTAAACATGGTGTTAATGAAGATTGTAATATTATCTAGGAATTTCCTATATTAATTTTATTTTGAGTTCTTTTGTCTCTTCTATGTACTTACAATTTTTTTTCCTTATCGAGGATGATTTCTAGACTACTGAAACCTATTATCATCATTTTTGGTTTTCTTTTTTTCTTCTGAAATCCTTAAGAAACATATCAATAATAGAGATGAGAATCAAAGTCATGATCTGGTGGGCACGGTCTTAATCTGGCATTAAATTTCGGATGGTCATGACACTTCTCTTAGCACTCCATATTACATCTATTTTAAATGCAGTGCACATGCAGAAGCAATGAATGAAAGACTGTTTTAAATGGATTCATGAAAAACAAATTACTTTGGGGGAAAGCAAGAAACCCCTCAGTAACTTACCATGCATCATAAGAAATAAATCCAGATAAAATCTTCCTGCTGTGGTTATTATGGTCTTATTTATTTATTTATTTCAATAAATCATAACTGATTATCTGTTTACAAAAATTTAGGAGTAGATCAAGCAAACAAAAAACGTGAACCACAGACTGATGAATACTAGTAAGTGTTGGTATTTGCTTAGGGACTTAGAGCTCATTTATCAACCTTGATTAATTTACTGATTCCCTAGAATTCATCTCTACTTTCTGCAGTTTCTTTTTAGTATATGTGGAAAATGGAGCAGAAACCCACAAGCAACTGCACTCACACCTAAACTTGGTGTTAAAGCCTATTGAACAAGATGCAGACTCTGTTAGAAAAGAACAAACTACAATAATTTTGAGCATGCTGTAGCTAGTTCTGCTCATTAAAAAGGGAAATTTTTTTAATTAGTGGTCTTTTGCACTGCAAATTAGGAGTGCAATTTTAAACAATAAGTGAAAAATGGCCACACCAGGTCAGATGAAAAGTCCATGTGCTTTAGGACCCTGTCTCTGAGTTTAGCCAGTAAGTGAAGAGAGGTTTAAAAAAGGCATATGAGACTCTTGCAAGTACTCAGTAATGAAATGATGGGTTCTCATCGATTCTCTGTTCCTTTTCTAGCAAATCCTGCTGTTCCATTGATTTCTGACTCCTTCTAGACATTGAATTGATGTCCTGTAAAAAGCATCCTCAGTGATCCCACAACCAATTATTTTCCTTCTTTTATTAATGTGCATTATTTCATAGTCATTCAAACTAAATTTCCCTGCTTTTTTTATCACCTAGTTTCTCAGTGCCTTAAGATGCACTTGTGACTCCTCCAAGTCTAAGTTTTAGTCACCTCAACTACTTTGGTCTCAGCTGACAAGTGCTTTATTCAATACTTTCCCTTTTTTTCCACAGTAGTTATGAATATTGCTAATAAACACATTAAATATTGCCAACTATGGTATGCAATGTGTATGTGTTAATCAACATTAATAACGTAATCTTGCACTGAAAAAAATAATTAATATTTATTAAAGGGAGAAACATAAGTGGAAAAGTTAAAAACCTGTATAACAAATATCAGCAGTCTTTGAGAATATTTTCCTGAAAAATAAGTATAAAACACAGTATTCTTTTTGTATGTGTTGTTCACAGCAGGGATGTTTTATCAAAGTGTCATTTACCTTCAGGAATACTTGGGTGGCAGTTAGAAAATAATATTTTCATAGAGTTTTACATGTGACTGTGGCTTTTTGTGAATTGCTTATTTTGATAAATATACACGTATATCAGCGTATGTGATACCTGAGAAGGTCATCAGAATGGTTCTTGAAATCCTCCTTCCAAGAACACAAAGAGATGGGAACTTACAGAGGAAATTGCATTTGGTATGGTGACAAAAGAAGAAAATAAAAAGGCCTCAATGACTCTTTCATGACATCATCCTCCATTTGTAGGGCAACATCACTAAATTGCATGAGTGTGTTATTAAAGGACTGGTCTAATTCTGTACATTTGTGAATTGTTGCCTGAGAGGTTGGCTACAGGTGACCCTTGAAATAAGGCAGTTTAATCGTGAAGGATTAATAAAAGCTGGTGTATGCTGCAAGAGTCTTCCTGTCTGCAGCTTCTAAAAGCACCTTTTATCATCTAGACCTGTAGCTGGTGAGGAAAAGGGATGGGGAAGAGGGAATAATTAATCCTCTCATCCTCCAGAATTCTTGATGCTTTTGAAAGTAAGAATGTGAAATTTCCCTTTCTTCTTATTACCACTACTGTACCTACAGAAAGCTGTGAAAGTATATCCTCTCCACAGAACAAAGAGAGAACCAAGGAAGCACTCACGATCCTAGGAACTCCATTTCTTGCCTCAAGTGATGTTTTTTTCCCTCAGTTTGAAATAACATTATTTTCAGCCGCTACCTTGATTTCACTAGAACTTCTGGTAAGGTTATATTGTCCTCTTTGTGTGAAGGATTTCACAGTCTGGCCTTCATTTTGCCTGATACTGTTGGGTAGCATCATAGACTAGGCAACTGAGAAAATTAATACATTTTTCTGATGTAATGAAGACAGTCTAGTGCATTTTCCTCATTTATTAATAACAAGTATTGTTTAATACTATACCATTTAATGAATATTTATTTTATTTTAATACTCTTCTACTCTAAGAGATTAGGACCCAAAGTAGGCAAATGTAGGTTATGGAGGCAGACAGAGAAATGGGTAAGGTAGAACAGGAGATAAGAATTAGTTAAGCAAGATCATCATCATTTAACAAATAAATCATAAGGCACTTTTTAAATTTTTCAATACTTCGAGTTACAGGGTCTGGAAAAATTGAGGCTGTTACAGTCTTTTGTCCACATACTGGTACACAGGGAACTGCAGCTCTGCAAAATGACACTAGTTAGCAGAAGATTGTTAAGGAGAAAGAGCTTCCTATCCACCAGGGAAAGGCATAGCACAGCAGCCTGAGCATTGCCAAGACCCAGCACACTGCTGCTCAGTAGTACTGGTGAGTTTTATTAGTTTACAGTATCTAGCTGTGTTTTTATGGATTGTGAAATGAATGAAGTGTATTCAAACTGCACTTTAACATAACAAGATACCACTGTTCTTCTAGTTTGCTTTCCAGGAAAGAATTCTCAGATGTTCCCCAGTAAGAAGTTTTGTTTGTTTTCTGTGGGCTACATCCCAGTTTCTTGGACAGTGTTTCTTATCACTACTATAGAAGAAGTGTAATAAATGGGGTCATTCACATTATTGTTAGTGATGGACAACAGTCAAAACCTCCAGAGGTTTGGATCAGCTCAGACAAGCACTGATAATTCTGGACTTTCTAAACTCCAGGAGGCTCCTTTAACCATCTCTTTAACACTCCACTTCATTGTAAGCTTCTAGCAAGAACCTTTCAAAGTCTGTTTGTTTTTATACTCTTTGCCTCACTGTCCACAACTTGTTTTCACTTTGTGACAGATAGATTTGGGTTTCAATTGTGGGGCACTGGTGCAAGGCAGCTCTGTTTCAGATTCATGAAGCTCAGTATTTATGCAATTACAAGACGGTTGCTCAGCCTTAAGGCTCCAATACGTGTCAACAGATAGGCTGACTACAAAACAATGATGAAAACCTGGCTTTGCTTACCTAAAACAGTTACATGGAACAGTATGTGAAACGTTGACTCCTTGTCTTCAGTGTACCAAGAAAGCATTTATAGTATTTTACTCTCTACCTTCATTAGACTGGCAAAGTGTCACTTGTAGCACATAAGGAAGTTACATACTGGTATACTTAAATGTATTGGTAACAAGTCCTAAACCAATTTTTTTTTTTTTTTTTTTGGCTACTTTTTTTTTGTTTCCCTTAAGTATGCTTATGAACCTTTAACAAGTTAGATTACTTTTTTCCCCAATTGTGTGGACACTTTTACTTCTTTTTTAATCAACATCGTATGACTTAAATGATAAGGTTGGTTTTCTGATTTGATACTTCTGACTGAAAAATCACAAAACCTATCCTAAAGATCATCCTAGTGACTTCATTTTGGAATCTGCCTGAGGTAAAAGAAGGTGAGATACAGACAACCCCCTCACTTGCCATGTTATTCAAGGAGTTTTGGATTTTTCTGAGGATGCAAAGCTTCCACTTCTTTATTGATTCAGCAGATTTCAAAGAACCATCCCCCATGATTTTAGGAGGAAATTTCTTGTGAATGTCAGAAATTTAACTCACACCATTTCTTCACTTGGAAGGCATAACATACTGTAACTATTAATATTTACCACTCAGATTCCTGACTATATTTTTATCATTGGAATTTTGGACCTGGAAATAGCAACACAAGCACACATGCATACACACTAGGATCCCAAAGAAAACATTTCCAGAAGAAAGCAGTACCCATAACATTTGAAGTGGTAAGTCATTGAGTTTAAACGATAAGGTGAATGATTAACAGCATTCAACTGAATATTCTAGTTGTAGTTTATCAAATTTGCTGTCATTATTAAAATTTTCCTATTTCCACAATGGAGAATCTGAAAATCTGAACAAAATAAGCCGGTTAATAGTTTCTCAAATTATCTGCATTTCCTCTGCTTTCTCAATTAGCTTCACTTTTTTACTACATCCTTTAGCTGTAGAAAGTTATTATATATTTGAAATACATATTCCATCCAGGCTAAACATCTGGTAAATCTTCCTCTCTAAAACCAAACCAAACCAAATCAAAAAACCTCCTTACTGTTTAAAATATCTTCAGAAAATAAAACTCTAATAAAAATATTTTTGTTATCAGCTGTGGATTAATATCTGATTAATGTCCAACATAATTTATATTTCCAGAAACAAAAAAGGACTGTTTTCAGTACTGTCTTTTCCCTGGAATGTATTCTTCCTTTTCTTGTTGTGAAAATTTTGACATTTACTGGTGCTTAATAAGGCACAGAGTGGATACACTGATTTATTCAGCACTGTCCTCTGAGACATATACTTTAAAATCACTGGCTAAAAGAAAAAGAAAGAAAGCATAAATTCTATGTTCCAGCAAAGCACAATAGCTTCACAAACCACCATAATGCAGGTTTGCACATAACCTAAGAAAACAAGTAGCCCTGACTAATATTTCTACTACTAACATACTTCATCCTTTAGGAAACCATTTAAGCAAGTATGCTTAGTGAAAATTCCACCTGTGTATAGCATACAGTTTGTTTGCAAATGAGTCTTTTGTCATTAAGAACTAATCCACCCTGACTGCTTCTTGGTTCTCTGGGGTGTTGGTGATGTAAACCCTTGTAGGGCATGCAATGGGAAGCATGAGCCTGCCAACCCCAGCTCCTATCCCCACCAGGTCAGGAAAGATTGGTCAAGGTCTGCGGGGTCCGTCACCTGATGGCAGACCAGCCTGAGCTTGTGCTTCACGAGCCTCACCTCTTAGCCTAACACCTTGGCTTTTCATTTTGTACTTTCAGAGCAATGAAGCAGCTGCAGAGTGCTGAGAGTTTCTGCCTTCTAGATGCAAAAAGTCACTTCCATAATTTAATCTTGTATGTGAGTACACTTTCTTAAGGTTGAGCTCAGGGCAGTTGGAGCTAATTCATTCTGTACAAATGATACTTTTCAGCTTTGGGACAAGATTCCACATACGCATGTGCCATGCTCCACACCTGCACAACAGGGGTCTTGGCTCCATCAGCTTCTCACCACCACTACAGCAACGGCAACGCGCTTGCAAATGCTGTATACTGATACATACCTCATGGGGGCTGAGCAGCTGGAGCAGAGGAATTCTTAGCAAAGATCACCTCAAATTGACACAAAAATGAGAGAAACAGAGAACACCTAAGATACTCTCTAGGATATGTTCCTCACCTATGCAGTCTTTTGAGATGTCACAAGCTATTTTTGTGGGGTGTTGAAGAGAAGGAACTAATTAGGCATAGACATAGGCTGGATTGCACTTATTAGTCACAGATTTATATAAACCTTCTGGAAAGGCAGCTGCTTACTGTTTTAGGGTGCTCTCATTTGGCTCTTTGCTGTGGGAAAAGCATGAGATGGAGGGCAGACTCTCATCATCTTGTTTTTCTGGGATCACTTTAATTGCAAGCACTCCCAAGTTCAGAAGCAGAGACTAGGAACAGGAAATTGTAGCTGGACTGGCAGAAAGAGACACAGCCACATTCTGGCACCTTGTCTATACATATGTGCTGGAGAAATGCATACCTTTGCAGATGAACTCCGTGTGCTATTTTAGAATGTTTATACATGAAAAAACCAGTTTCAACACTGGCTTTGGTACGTCTCAAATAAATGAGACAAGAAAGTAAAACACTACCGTTTCACAAGCTAACTAATCTGATCCTGATTCTAGGCACTGCAATATATTTATAATACTTCACAACATATGGTGTCTAGAGGAAACGCTACCTTCTTTCAACAGTCTGGCAAATGTGTTTTGAGATAGTCTAATGACAGGAATGATTCAAGGGGTTTCACTAGTTTGCTCTGGCACATGGGTAATCTGGCCACAAGTGCTTTTAAATGGTATTTTCAAAACTTTCCATGAGATAATGGTGGTTCTTGCAGGATTTACTTCAAAGCAAAGCAGATATCTCTGTCCTCTCTTACACATCTAAAGGCACCACACCTTTGATTCAGACATTATGTCCTTCATTGTGCACTACATGCATCAGAGTTAGGTGGAATAATTCATCTTTCTAATGAAAAGAAATGATGGGAACTGCAAAAGGTTTGAAAAAACATGTTGTGTTTGTACATAAATAGGTGTAATATTTCCTTTTATTGAACCCTCCTGTTGGCTGCTGTGGGAATTGACAGAGTATCAGCACGTGAGAACATATCATCAGACATAGCTGGGTTAAATTCTATTAGCTGGATTAATACAAAGGCATTTTGGCTGGTAGCTTCCAACGGCTGGCCCCATTATAATTAGAATTTGTTAGCACTGTTGGTGGTGTATTGTCTATTTTTATGCCCCTGGTTTTCTTGCTGGAATGCCTGAAAGGTGTTAGCATGTTGTACTGCTCCATCACTGCCTTCTGAAGGTGAGGCGTTGATGGATCATAAGCTGGATGACAGTCTTATAATAGGAATCATATGGTTTGGGATGCCTGAGTCCATTGCTGGGAAAAATAGACAGAGATGAGATGAACATGGACCATTTGGAATAAGAAAAGTAAAGAAAGGACTATTTACAGGAAATATTTTAAGCCTGCTAATTGCTTGGCGATCTGCAGCAGACTTCCATTTGATTATACATTTGGACTGCTTCAAGGCACACACTGTTTCAGTATCTTTGGCTCTCAGTTAGAGCTCCACTGATGATCTAATGTATAAAGTGTTGGTTTATTAACTCACACGCTTTACATTTTCACCAAAAATGAAATAAAGTGGGAATGGTGAAGGCAGGATTTGAGCTCCTGTGAAGCTGAGCTCATCTGTCAAAACAACAGAGACTCAAAGCATCAGCCAAGAAGGCCAGATATGCTGTACTTTTGAAAAGCACGCTGGGTGCCAGGAAGAACAGACTTCAAATCGTCTCTATTGGTATGTTCTTTAAAAGCAGTGTAACATCTACAAGTCTTTCTCTTAGACTTACAGCAAAAGTTAATGTACTTAGTGAACAAAACAGTAGATGAATCCAGTTTCATTCCTGTTCATTTAAATTACTTTTGGGAAGTGTCTTGGGAGTTTCTCAACCTGAGTCCCAAGCTCAGTCTTATAGCATAGAGCATACATAGCAGTGGAACACAACTACTAAAAAACACTGAAGAGTGACGTCTCTTGGTTACTGAATCCAATGTCCTGATATCAGAGTCTTGTATCATATCATACCTTGCCTAAACTTGGAATTATAAGGACCCTTGGCCTTCAAGACTATAATCCTAAATTTCACCTTGAAACTCACTCCTCTGAAGGAAACTCCAACTCACTACATATTCTATACAAACTTTCATACATCAAAAAACCAGACAGACTTTGTTCAAATTAGCCATAAAAGACTTGAAATTAATTCTATAGACTGAGAAGTACTAAAGTATGAAGTTCTTACCAGTAATTAGAATGTACTAGAAAAGGGACAAGCAAAAAAACCAGCAAAAATAATGAGCTTTTATAAATCAGAAAGCTATCCTGAAGCTCATATTCTACATCTTTGTCAAAAGCCATTGCAAAGATCATAGCAACATGGATAGAAATCTCTTCTTCTTAAAAGAATCAAACCTCTTCATTAAATAAATATGAAGGATAATACTGCAGTATCATGAGGAGACTTTCTTTAACATGTCAACAGATAATTCAATACACAGTCTCTGTACTTCTATGTTTACACACTACATTGCCAAGATATTAGTGGAAAAGTGCCTGCTATTGTTTCTTAACATCAGTTATTAAATACGTTACATTGATTTTTCTTTATTTAAAGATAAAAGTTCACTTACTACAAATGAAATATTGCTTTGAAACTCAAAAGAGGTAAGATGCAAAAAAAATGGTTGCTGAGACACAGTATGCACTATTTTTTCTCTTTCCTCTTTGTTCTCCTATTTATTAATAAAGTAAACAAATACATTAAATCCCAAACAAAGCTAATTAATTTGCAGAGAACACATAAATTGAAAGACATTGACCACTTATGCCTCCCCTGCCTTGGCCAGTAATATAGCATGTGGTAGATCCTCTATCAACACAGTTAATTGTTTATACTAGAAAGTCAACCTTCCTTGCTGGCATGGATAATCTTGCCAAGTGGAATTATTAGGTCTGGTCTCCTGCCAGAGTTTACTCCCAGACTTCATTATTTAACCATTTCTTTGTATAGAGCTAGGTTGTCATTGAAGTTGGCACGAATTACTGTGCTACTTTTGTGCATACATTCACCAGAGCTGTGGGAACAAAATGAAGGATCTTGCATACACACAGAGATACTACAATAAGAGGCCTCATTTCCTCTCCCAATAAGTTAACAGCATGTGGAAAGAGAAGCAAGGAAAACCATGTGTGAAGAGCACAAAGAACTGAGAACTCATTTTAAGAAAATGTGGGTTTTGCATTCATTTCCTTTATTATCTGATAAGGTAGCTCCCTGTCACTTCAAACCTGGCTGCCAGGCTGGTCCCCATACACAATATGACACATATAGACAGACAAAACAATTTCTTGCCATCTTGACTGCGTAAAACAAGTTGCCTTTTGAAGAGCCTGGAGATCTACAACACATAGTCAAAACATTATCCTGATAATGTTGATGAATTGCAGAAATCACATTAAACTGCCACGTTGAGCCATGCTCTGTTTTGTGGTCTTCACAGTAAAGGTTATGCAAGCGCTGGAGGGCACACGGCTTATCACAATATTGAGTCAATGAAAGCAGCTATAATCTCAGAGGAATCCTTTATAGTTTTAAATTGACAGGAAGTATGAGAATTTTGATAGGAAGAACATATCAATCACCAGATGAATTTGAACAAATGATGGCTCTTTAAGAACACAAAGTAAGACCTACCAGAAGTGTTTTAGAGGTGAATATACAGAGTACAGCAACAGCACAATTTCTCCTTCCTTTCCCAAACGTCACTGGCATTTCAAAGGTCGACCTGAAAAACAGAAAGGAAAGAATAACCTTTTCCCCAGTGTCTGCATTATTACATCATTGTCTTCTATTTTCTTATCTCTTCTTTAAATAACCCTCATAAAACAAAATCTTCCATTGCTCAATGGAAGTTTTAGTAAAAGCAGTCCTGTGAGCTGAGAGTGACCTGTGAAGCTCCTCTTCTTGGGCTTCCAAAACCTCATTGTGGTCTTCATGTTTCTGAAGAGGTTATTTCAATGACATGAGGGAAATATCACCTTTAAATTTAGTTCTGTCTCTCAAGGAAATAAGGGGGCCATTTTAAGCACTTTCTTGTGCTGGAGTTTCTAAATATAAAAGGAACATTTTTATTTTTTATAGGAATGAGCAAGAAAGTCAGGGACTGAATGCAGCAATGGGAGCAAGAAATTCCAGTGTCCTCTGTCTGACTCTGATCTCTGGGGTCTTTAACGCATGACTTGGTTCTCATCCCTCCGTGCCCCTCCCTTTAAATAGCAATTTTAAATTTAAGTAAAAGCCATGCGAGGCAAATCATTAGCTGATGAGGAACAATTCATTAGCAAATTCTTGGAAGGTGGTGTTATAATCACATTGTAGGGTGGTTGATTTACATCACCACAAGAAAGGCTGCATTTTTCTTGACAGAATTGCAAGCTTCTCGGTTGGAGAAGAGCTGTGTGGTGACCTGAAGGCTGGTAAGACAAGCACAAGAACTCATGCAAACACCAAGGCTTCGTAAGTATGACAGAAGAATAAAGCAGTAAGTCACTACTGCTGAATCCCCTTTTGTGAATCACTAAAGCTGCTCAGCAGAGGAACAATTGGAGGCTGAAGATTTCCTCAGACATCATTGTTTGGGGTCATTCACAGTAGGGAAAAAGCCAATCCCTTATGAATGCTGACTCTATTTAAATCCTGTAGGTGCTCTGGGGCAAATATTTAGGATTTTGACAATAAGATATGTATTTTAAAAATACACGATAACTTACGATAGACTGTGTTTCCCCACAGCATAATGTGACATTGTAGTTGCAGCCCTTGGGACTGTGGAGCAATTCAACCTCAGGTTGTGTGGAAAGGGTGAAGGAGACGGAAGCTGAAAGACATCACTTTCAGAGCTCTTGTGTAGGCAGCAAACAGAACTGTAATTTTTTCATTTCTCTGAACTGCTACTTATCCTTGAAGCAATTGGCCTTGCCACAGTCTTGCTTCACAGCTGCCCCCATCACCCTTTCTGTCAGTGATAAACATTATTATGTGCCAATGTTCAATTTCTACTGAAAGCTCCTTCTGAGAAAGAGGTTATTTTATTAAGATTCTTGAGATAACTCCTCCCCTTGCCTCACATTTTTTTCTCACAACACCTCTTTTCCTTCCCTCTGTCTCCTTCTTTCCCTTTCTAACTCTGATCTAACTCAGAAAACTCTGAGTTTCCCAATACCGGTTTTTCTTACCTTTCCTTCTTTTCTTTCCATTCCTCCCACCATACCTCAAAACTCTTTTTACCCTATCCCTGCTGATATAAGATATCCCCAAGTGTCTATGACCAGACAGGAACAGCAAAGCACTGTGCTGCATACACCAACACCATGACGCCCATGAAGGGAAGCAAGTACGCAGTCACAGTTCCATGCCATTGCCAGAAACATCTGGCATGTTCCATAAGACAAAATATTCAACAGGTAGCAAGGCAGACACCGTATGTTATCTTTGCAAGTCTTATCCAGGATCCTTACTTGCGGATGGATCTGGGAGTCTGGAGAAGGCACCCACTGTCCCTCATGTCTTGCCACCAGATGGCAGCCACTGTTGGTGGAGGAGTAGATGATTTCTTTCTCTCTGCCTTGCCATTAATCTCTCCTGGAAGTTGTGGTTAGAGCTTGCCGCTGTTGCTGCTGATATCTCACTTGTGATCTCTGGTGAACCCAGGAAAAATGACAGCTGTTTCTTCAGTGAGTTTTAGTACCATCAAAGGAAGCCTGGGAGTCTGTTCCCGATTGTGGACTGGAAGAGGCTGTGCTCAACAACTTCGCCACTCCCAGTATCTTCATTTTAGAAGAGGGAGGTATCAAGTAACTTTCCATTTTAAACCATCAGGAAAATTACATATCCTCTACTTCAAGCCTATGACCTTGAAAATCATAGGGCAGGAGGCCTCAGGAACTACTTTTGTGGCTGTTTAAATGTGATCATTCCCTGCCTGATGCACTGGTGCTGTCACAGTTTTGGAGCTGTTGTTAAGTGGCACACAGCATCACAGCACACTAACAGTCCTGCAAGAAAAAACCTTCAACTAAAGCCCCCAGGGCCTTAAGTTGAAGTTTGGGTGAAGTTGTCCTGGAACACAGCCAGGAGCACATACTAAATAAATCAAATTTGAATTTGGAACATTTCAATGTTTCTGTGAGTCCACATTAAGCCAATGCAGAGCCTTTCTTTGATGCTGGCTCCCCAGAAAACTCATGCTAACTTCCCTTAGCTCCTTCACGTGTGCTTTTCAAGATCTTGTGTGTTGGGAAATCTGAGTTTGCAGTCTGTTTCTTCAGTCATGGAAATAAGTGACTGCTATATACATCACCTTCGTTTATTTATCCATACTAAAGGATGGTTTCCAGTTGGTCTTTTTCTGTTTGTTTTTTTGTATGTTGTCTCACTGGGGTGTTTCACTCAGCCTGGGAAGCAGACAAAGGCATATGGGTATTATCTCTTCATTAAAAAAAAGGGAACAGCTCTGTTTCAACAGTATGACAGCTGTGGTCCTACCACAATTCATTCTGTTAACATTTTGAGTTAAGTTTCCTTGGATTATCATATTCATGTAGTTCTATGCAACAGAAATATAGTATTTCACATCCAGCAACATCATAATGTAATAACTCACTAAAGAAATCAAATGCTTCTACAAAAATGTTCAGGGCTTTATCTTTCAGCTCCTTAACATGCATGCAGTGACACTTTCTTTCCTTACAGATGGCTCCAATACTTTGCAGAAGCAATGCATATTTTTTTCCTAAGAATAATGAGTTGAAATTTTTCTCTTGTGCTGAGGGAGTCATAGTTACAACACAAAACTTGTTTAGGCAAGCTATAGAAAAATGAGGTTTGAACTACAGACAGAATAAATAGAACAAAAGTAAAATGACAGACAATCTGTTTCAGTGGATTTCCCATAGTATTTGTTTACCTTTTTTCCAGTTACACTCTCTTGCTGGTTTAAATATTCGTTGAAGTGGAGTGAAGCACTTATAGCTGAGGTCTAAGTCAAATATCCTGTGTGATGCAGAAGGTTTGAGATTTGTCTCTGCGATTACATCTAACAATGTGACAGGCCATTTAGTCAGTTAACTTCAGATCTGGGGTTAAAAACATATAATTGTTCACCTATTTTTTTTGTATTGCCAGTTAGAAGACCTTTCTACTTGTCTTGGAATTCCTCAAGAAGATACAGAGAGATATCCCATACACTTTTGCTTTTCTTAGGATATGCCATCATTTCCTTCCTAATCCACGTATTAAAGAAGGGCTAATTTGAATGAGTTTGATCTTGTTGCACATCTCACGCCAGAGGCTGTATGTAGCATTTTATATATGTCTGCAAACCATGCCTGAGATGCAGCTACCCTTGTGATACTGAAACAGAGGCCCAAGATCTAGTAGTGTAACAACCAATTTGAAGCAGAACTGAGCTCAATGTGGCAGAAAAAAAGAAAAAAGATAGAGGAAATTTCACACTTGGAGACCATTTCTTGCAGAATTACAGATTTTTTTTACTATTGCTGACCTAAAATTCCACTTTTACCAAAGATGAATCTCTTTCAAGTGTGTTTTTGCCTTATTGGAACTGCAGATCTATTTCTTAAATGAACACACATTAATGTTATGTGGGTGAAAGGGCGCTTTTCTTCCCCCCTTTTAGGAGCAACTCATAATATCTGGGAGATTATTTTATTTTTTCCTGATTGTTTGATTTTTAAAACATATATATGCAGGGCTCACCTAAAAGCAGATGAATGAAGGTATGTGTCATTTCAAACTACCACAAGGCTAGAAAGTGAGACTGAGATAACGACTCAAATAGATTTTTTTTTTTAATTCAGATTTTTTAATTCCTGAGGGTGTTTCACTTCCTTCTGTTGTGGTTTAATGACACAGATTTCTCTCTAAACATAGCTCTTGAGGCAGCATCCTTTTTCTAAAACTTACTTCAACCGTTCACCCTGAAAACCAGGTTAGCTGCAACATCTTTATAGAGCATATCTTTTGTATCTCCTTACTCAAGAGGAGTTATTTATGAATTATTTTATTTTTCCCTCTGGGAGGGTATTGTGGTCTGCAAAGAAACCTGAAGTCCAGGGCATAAACAGAATTGTCCTCTTCATAGCTCTGCTGCTTGTATGGTATTATGTGTGCATGTATTTCTTGCTCAACATTCTTTCCCAATATTTTCACACAATAACATTCCTTCTTTCCTTCTTTTTGTATTTTTTTTCTATTTCTTTATCTTTCTCTTTCTTAATCAATTTTAAATTGTTCCTTCCCTTTCTATCTCTCACTCTCTGTCCTTTTCTCTCTCCTCCTTCTCCTTCTCTCTCTTCTCTTCCCCCCCCCCCCCCCCCCCCCTTTTCTCTCTCTTTCATGTGCCCATTAAAAGAATAAAAAATCACACAAAAAGAAAAAACAAACCCACAAAACTATTGCGACTCAAAGCACACACACACTCCACTCCCTGAGTAACAACACAACAGAGTTGAAACTTAAATCTGGTTAAGGAGAATATATAAACTTTGCAAGTCTAATAAGAAACAGATTTTGAGGGCTTTGTATGTAATAATTACTAGGAAATTGAACATAAGAAATATTTAAGCACAACATGAAGATTTCAAAAACAGAGTTAACTTGTCCACATTTAAAAACTAATGTGTGATGTACTATGCTAGAAGTTCTATTTATTAGTCTCAGTTGAAGTTAAATATGCATTTTGAGTATGAGAGCACAATTATCTTTACTCATTACACCTACATCACAGACCTTCATTACTCTTCCATAGATTTCAATTGACAACTAATCATAACTTAAGAAGTGTTGAGAGACTGATTATCTATTTCTAATGTAATAAACTCAGATAAAAAATGTATGAGGCTGAAATAAGGACAAGTGAACTACAGTGTGAGAATACCATCTAATTTCCTTTTAAATTTAGAACCTATATTGTCTTCTGAGTTTTGCCACATACTCTTACTTTGACTTTTGCACAATTCTTTGTTTCTACCAGTATCACAGGAAAACAATTCTGGTACAGAATATTTTTTAAAAGAAAGGAATCAGGTGACTAGATAAACTCTGAACCTGTAAGATCAAGGCAAGCTTATTATCCACACCAGGCTACACAAGAAAGAAACAGGTAGATGAGCAATCATCAGATTTATGAAAAACAATCTTTACAAACACAGACAGCAAAATGCTCGGAAGTCCATTACATATTCTATTTTTCAATTAGCCATACCAATCAAGTTACAATCACATCTTTCATGTGCATACTCCAAACAAATATAACTTAGTAAAAGTATTCACTCTAACAGAAAACCAAAGGAATAAAATGGAGAATGGAGTTTATATTCCGTAGTGTGATAAGCAGCGTATTCACTGCATCTCCCTCCCTCTTTTAGAACATGCATTGTGAGAATAACTGAACATCTAAACACTACCTCCCTTGTATCCCAGAAGATAAAGGGATCCACTTTTCTTGTGATCAGTCTCTGACGCCATCTTTTAGCACAGAATCACAATCAAGAGCTTTGCCTTGTATAAGTCTTTCCTCCTTCCCCTCAACTATACACTCCTGGATGCAACACCCCTATGGTAATAGGGCAGATGGGGAGAGCTCATTCAAGCCCATCACATCTCTGCTGTGTTGCAAAAGTGAGATGGAGATGACAGAACATTTGTTACTCTGCAGCGAAAGGCTGAAAAGGATCAAAAGCAGCACCTTTCACTGTCATCCAGACTGGAAATCCACACCATGGGCAATGTGTACCCAGACACTGTTTTTATGGCTGTAGCAAGATGAGGGTAGTGGCAAAACCCTTGAAGACTATAAAAATAAGGTGATATTGGGAAAAGCAAACAAAGAATGTCTGATTTTCAGTATGTGGTGGGAAAGGTATTTAATTTTATTTATTCAGACTACCTCCTCCAAAGAGTGACTTTACTATAAGCTGATCAAACATGTATTTCCTTAATCATTATAATCCTTTTTCATACAGTCCTGCAAGGTGCTAACCAATGGGCAAAGATGCTCAGCAGTCCTCTGTAGGATGGGAAGTCCCGTATAAAGTTCAATAGTTAGTCTGTCTATTTAAACCTGTGCTGATTTAGCAGGATAAGCCTGTGCTGGAGGCAATTTTTAAGCTTTTTAATCTTAAAATGCTTGATTTCTTAGACACAGGAAGAACTGCTGTTTGAAGCTGATCCAAGGAGGGGGAGGAGGAGAGACCTGGCAGATGTCAATTTGAGCCCTAGTAATAACAGCCTCCTCCAAGCAATCTAACTTGTCAAGCTAATAGTTACCCAGTCTTTTTTTTCGATTTTTGTTTGGGTCTTCTTGAGATAAGACTCTAAAAGGAAAAAAAAAAAAAAAATTAGAAAGCAAAACACATATAATCAACTCTTTGCAACTTTCTGGCACAATCAAGCCTGAAGTGAAAAGTCGCTAATGTAAATGATCCACTGACATATGTCATGAGAATATTTGGTGTCACAAAAGCACTATGATATGTGTCTGACATTAAGCTGTTAAAAGACTCCACATATCTCAGAAAGTCTAGGTTTGCACAGTAGCAAAATGGTTGCAACTAGAACAGGTTGACCAAAGTTGTGGGCCAGTGACCAACAACAGGTAATGATGGATATTTCAATAAAATAGAATCATAGAATCATAGACTGTTAGGGGTTGGAAGGAGATCACCGAGTCCAAGCCCCTTGCCAGAGCAGGATCACCCAGGGCACACAGATTACCCAGAAATAGATTCAGGTAGGTTTCGAAAGTCTCCAGAGGAGACTCCACAATGTCTCTGGGCAGCCGGTTCCAGGTTCTGTTACCCTCACAGGAAAGAAGTTTCTCTTCATGTTGAGGTGGAACCTTCTATGCTCAACTTTATACCCATTCTTCCTTGTCCTATTATTGGGCACTGTAGAAAAGAGATTGGCTCCTTCCATTTGACACCCATGCCTGAGATACCTAGACACATTAATAAGATCCCCTCTCAGTCTTCTCCTCTCAAGACTAAACAGCCTCAGTTCACTCAGTCTTCCTTCATAGGGGAGATGCTCAAGTCCCTTAATCATGCTTGTAGCTCTCCACTGGACTTATTCCAGTAGATACTTGCCTCTCTTATATTGGGGATCCCAAAACTGGATACAGTATTCCAGGTGTGGTCTAACTGGTGCAGAGTAGAGGTGAGGGAGAACCTCTCTAGACCTGATGGACACAGTTTTCTTAATGCAACCCATTGGCCTGGACAAGTCAAAAGAAATAGAACCAACAACAGAATACTGTAAAGCTCTTCCAAATTGAAACTGTCTAGTAACAGTTTTATTATGTATGCAGGACTTAAGCAGAGAAGGTTTCCTATGGAGGAGCCAGTGGGTCAATGGTTTATTCCCATTGACACGCGCACAATCCAGATCAACAGATATTCTGCGCAGATATAATACATGCTGCTGAGACTAGCACTTGGCTCCCTGAGATGACTACTACCATGGCTGATTTTTGTTCCACTAGGTGAAAACCAGTCTTTTAATGTGAGGTGCCACTAGATACTTTGGCCTCAGAATGCACTGGAGAAAAAGAAAAAAAAAAGAAAAAAAAGTGGGATTGTGACAGGAACAATAGCTAATGTCTAAATATGAAATCTTGACTCCACTAAACTAAGTGGGAATTATACCACATATGTCCAGAAATCTGGTGCAGCCTAGAGCCCAGCATGTTATCAGGTCCTCATGTATGGAGGAAACAAAGAATAACATTTCAAAGATCCCATTAAAATACTCCCTTTCCCTCCCAAGTACAAGATGGGCAAGTTAATATCTTTCTGGGTTTTTTAATGGTAAAACAGTTGTGATTCTGTTGACCACATCAAACACAAAGCCTCTGGGAGTTTTTGTCTGGGTGATGGTATAACCCAACATAAGAACTATTCCCCATTTATCCTTTTATGGAAGAAATGCCCTAAAAAATTTGCACATAGTTTTTATGCTGTTAAGGATGAGAACTGAGCTTGACATATGGGTCTAAGCCATTGGTAAACTGTCATTTGCCTATTGGTATGAAATAACATTGAAATCATCATTATATATATTTTGTGTAAGTAATTCCATTTGTTCTTGATTTGATCTTGATGATACCCACCTAGAATGAGGGAGGACACAAGGACTAAAACCTGTAACTGCAATGTGGCACATATAACTCAGTTTTGTGGTGAATTAAGATACTGAATGCATCTGCAACTCCGCACAAGGTTTTCCATTCCCAGATTTCACACGTTCGGGAAGGAACGGACATCTGGAGTCTTCCAAAAGCTCATTTTTTTAATTATTAATTTTGGCATATTACTCAGAAGTGGAACTTGTGGCTATTGAATTAATGAATTCTTTCACATAGAGGTCAAAACTAACATAAGTGTGATTGTCTTGAATGAGTCTTTAGAAGCCACAGTAAATTCCATTAAAATCATCAGACATTGCAAAAGGCCTGGAAGAGCAAAGGCTGAGCCAGTGGCAGGGGCGGGGTGGGGTGAGTCAGTGAGCTAATTCACAGTGCCTACAGGCACAGATCCTAGTTTTTACCAAGAACATTTATGTTGCAAATTCAGAAAAAAATCATTTTGTAGCATAATTGGGTGGCACAGAACCACTTGACAAATTGGCAATTCGGTTACTGCTCCTTTACAGCAATTTTCATCTCACGCATGGTTTGAATTTTGAACACAGAAAAGTACCACTGAAAGAGGGAAAAAAACCCCCAAATCTAACTCTACCATCCTGGTTTTTAAGCTGGGCACCCCTCAGGCACACCATTCATTGTCTTTCCCTGATGTAAAATGATGGAGGAGGCAAGGCAAACACTGTGGTAAAGTGGTTTATAGAGTGGGCTTTTTTCATGTCTTCTTTATAAAGGCAGCACCATTTATAACCAAAAGTCTTTATTTTAGTTTTTGCCCCAAGTGTCCTTCCACTCGCAAAGCTGTCCCCATGAAAAACAGCAGTGGTAGTAACAAGAAAAAAACCCAAACACACAGGAAAAACAAAGCAACAATGCTAGAGCATAGTGCTGCAGATGTATAGATAAAAACCTCATAAAGCAGACTTCATATGGTCTGGCAGACCCAGCACAGGACTTGAATTTTAACTCACTAAACCTAGAAATGTATAACAGCGCAGTAATTCTTTTACACTGTGAGCAAAGCTGCTGGAGATATTACTTCCACCCACTGTCAGGGAATGTAATTTATTTGTGTTTTTGATCTTATACATTAAAACAAACCAAAACTCTTCTGACTTCTGGACAAGCAGAACTGGTGTTAAGGTTAAACTAATGCTGTAGCTCTTCAGTCCAGGAATGCATTTCTTATTTGTACTCAAGCCAAGTTCATTCACTTATATTTTCTCTAAAGCCACAGTCTTTTGAAGATGTTGCACTTGGACTTCCTCCCTGCCAAGTTTCTAAATTACAATGTGCTGTGTCCATGAGAAAACTGAATAAGATTTATTAGAACAAGGTGCCAGAAATGTTTCACCCTCCCCCACATCACGCCAGGGAAGTGGTAGCACATGAAAAGACACCGTCAATACTTTTTATCCCTGAAACCTATGTAAAAAAAAATATTTTATTTTCCTCCTTTCCTAACAATGTTTCTAAAAACATTGAATATAACTTGAAATAAAATGTTTACTGATCTCTCAGATCTCCTTGTGCTTTGCTATTCAGAGGAACAGCTGTCTCCTTCTCCTGCTATTCTTTTGTTATCACAGTAGGATATAGACAGGGGAAAGACCCATTACAGTGAAATATAAACTATAATTCATAACTTTATTGATGAGAAATTTATTAATTGATGATTATCTAGATGTGTTACACAAAACAGCAAATCAAAGCATCATTTCAGTTGCACTGAAGAAGATAATCTAGGATGTGAAGCCTTTCAAAAAGATCCACTGTGTTTCTGTTTTGGAGTTATCCAGGGAAGGAATGTGCCCATTTGGATGTCTGGAGAGAGTACAGAAGAGCCTTTGAAAGCTTGAATTGTTAGACATTTGTTACTAATAACTCAAGTGACTTTACCAATTTTCATAAACACAAATTGTGATTATCCTCTTCTAGTCAGAATAGGACTTCATGATTTAATGCAAATTGGTCATGTCCCACAGGCACAGCCAAATTTTTAAGTATGAGGATTGAGTTGATTCTCAAAATGTCAACAGGTAAAATAAATCTGGCCAGGAAATTTATTAACAATTGCCACTTTCTCCCTCCTGCTATTTGTGAAAGGCAACTCTGATGCTGAATGTGGTGAGCACAGTGTGAGTATGTATGGTAGATATGAATAGTTCCTTATTACCCTATCAGCATTATGTCAATAGAGAAGCTAGGAAAATCAATTTTCCTTTGAAACATTAGAACACAAGTTGGGAGAGTGTAGCAGGGAGAGATTTGTCACCAATTTCACAGTGGCCAGGGTTTCACCCTGGGCTTTTTTCAAGACTGAATCCAGTTCTGAAACCCTGAAATAGATTCCTCTCCTTTTTTTAATATTTTCTTTTTGTACATTTTTATGTTCTGCTTTTATTGTTTAGACTAAAGTCCACAAGGTGATACCTAAACCAACTGGGAAGTATTCACAAGGCAAATGACAAAATTTCTGTCTGCTGAAGTACAAACTGTTGTGTATCAACCCTCTGTTCACTTAGAGGGGAGGGAAGAGAGGGAAGATCCAGCTTCAGAATGTCATTACTACAGCCCCTAAATAATGCAAAGTAGCAACCAATGCTTAATTGGTAATTATTAGTTCATTAAATGATTTCATAGATTTACTTTAGGTTAGGTAAGCCCCTCTAGTCAAACTTGATCAGAATATTTACAGAATATTTACACTGGGAGATCAGAAGACTCAGGACCACACTGAAAGAGTGGTGGAACTCAGCATTAAGGTGTCTTTAGCCTGTTGATGTAACCACTGCTTTATGCTTCTTATTCTACCTAGGAGGTGCCTCTTGCTCCTTCTGAATATGTTTTTATTGTTCACTTCCTGACGTCCACCAGTTCAAAACAAGTCACCCACAGCTCTCTCTTTGTGGGAATCTGTCATTGTTTAGGGTCAAGGCAGCCCACCAGACCTATCACAGATGCTCTCTGTTAACCCCCCTCCCTCCGCAAAAGGGAAGAAAAAGGGAATAAGAGAGAGAGAGACTCAGCTATTAGAAAAGGAACTAGAACAGCTTTCATGAAAATTAAGATAATAATTACAATGACTATACAAATATATACAAAACCAGTATCAAACTAAATGCTCCCTGATGACAGTTATGTCACCATCATCACAATGCTGTGGAGAAGGCACTGGGGAAGTGCGAGACTGTGCCCAGCAGCAGCCAGGAGCTGTGTTCAGGAGCTGGATTCTGATACCAGATTCAGGAACACACAGACTGTTATCAAAGGTAGAACGGACAGAGGCCTCCTTGGATGCTTCAAGGAAGGAACCAAAAAAAGACCCGAGCCAAGCCAAGCAAAGTTGGCCAAGAGGGCAAAGAGGAGTGAGATCCTTGTGATCCCTCAGTTTTATACTGAATAGGGCATCTATGGGCTGGAATCCATCGCTGGTCAGTTCAGGGTCCCCTGTCCTGTCCTCTCCCTCCTGCAGGTGCAGCCTTCTACTTTCTGCACCCCCCAATGTGGTACACAAGACCCAGCAGTGGCCTTGGTCTGCACACCAATCCTTGGTGCTAACTCTAAACACGGGGTGTTATCACTTCTAGAACTGTCTGTGAACACCCACTGCTAACTTCAGACAGTGCAGTCAGTTAGGAGAACTGAACAGAAAATAAAAACACTGTACAGAACTAGTTATGTTCTCACTCAAACCAAGGACAGAACCTCAGGAGCAGTTTGCCTGGAGATGTTGGGTCATCTTTCAGCATCCACATAAAATATCTATTCAGGTGTCTATTCAGACTATCCAGCTATGTACAAAAGTAATCCTAATAGAGAAACACATATGAAATACATACACAAGAGTATTTATTTTGAAATGGAACCTAGGATTCATTCTGCCCAATATAAACTGTGAGCTCTGGACTTGCCTGGATCAGCGATGCATTTAATTGCAGCTCACATCAGATATCCAGCTCCAAGACAATTCTGACAAAGATCAAGGGGACATCTCACAAACTGGCTACTAAGTGAAGGTCCTTGAAGGTCCATGAAGGATTTTCAGACAGTATTAAGGCAGCAGTGGCTAGCTTAGTTGTTTCAAATCTCTAAAGTGTTTTGGGAGGGAAGGCTCTGAGTGGCAGACTCGAAAAAAGGTTAACATCCATCTACCATTCACACTTCCTTAAGGTTATCTAGCACCACTGATGTCAATTAGAAATGCATTAAGTAAAACATCATGTACAAAGTTCAGTAAAATAACACTTACTTGAAGGTATTTCAACCCAGACTGCTTTAATTTTGTTATTTCTCATTAATTTTTCCCCAAATATCTGTTGGAATCAAGAAAGAATGAAGAAAATCTTGTACAGAGTCAGAAACTAACATAAATTCCATGAAAAACCATGATATGAACTGTGATTGCATTTTGAATATAATTACCTATTTAAAATAAAGTAAAAAAAACCAAAAACAAAACAAACAAACAAGAAAAAGCATCTAACTATATCTAACCACATATCCTGATGTGGTTACATTTCAATTCAGGATTTCTGATCTGAAGGCAAATAGTCAGGAGCTATTTACATTTGCTTTTGTTATTCATGTATTTATCTTACAGAAAAGGAATACATTACAAAATAAAACGCATTCTCAGTGCAGTGATATCTTGGCTGTCCTTAATTTCCTGATATTCCCAGGGTTAGTTCAGATTACCAGTAGAGCAGCTTTCCCACCAGCTGGGTCACTTTGCAGGAGTCAGTGCTGAATTTGCTGTCCATGCACATGAACTCAAAGGCCAGGCTTGCTGCAGAATTTATTTCTGGTTTTAAACCCCTCCAAAACATGCAGGTGGCTTTGTTTAGAGCCAAACAAGAGCAGGCAAGCACAGTATGCCTTTCTGCTAAATGGGAAGAGGTACTGCTTTCTTAACAAACGTTACACCTTTCAAGTATTTTCTTGAACTGAATGTCAACAGCGTGTTACCACTTGGGAGCTGGTTTTGCTTTCAGCCTGCAGTCACACCAAGGATGCTACATCTTGATGCTCCTGGTGTCATGATGGGCAGTGCTAGCTGCAAGGAGCTGAAAGGATCTGACTCCAGCCTGATTGTACTGGCATTAGGTGGGAAGACAGGGAGAAACCTCAGGTGCTAGTACTTCCTTTCATTCCTATTGTTTTACTGGTAATAAAATTCACGCATAGATGTGGATGCTGAAATGGAAATCCATAGAAATGGACGTAAGGTTTGGTGCCTGTTGAAATGGACCAAACAATGTGATAAGAATCATGCAGGAAATCTGGGATGGGGCAGGAAAGTGAGCCTTGGTTTTTAAAAACCTAGGAGAAAGTTTGTTTACCATACCCTTTCCTTTTCCCTGAGATACAGTTCTGTCCTAATATTAATCACAGACACTTTTCTCTGTTTGTCTGTGATGCTTTCCTTGTCCATCAGACCATGTCTTGCTGAAGGACAGGAAAGAGGTTTCAGTTTTGGTTTTTGCCCATTAACTAACCCAGTCATAAAGGAATTTTTAGTAGGATTCCACTTGGCCCCAGAAATACCACCCTTAACAAGTTGTACCATTCATGCCATGGGATGCAAAAGTTAAAAGTTAAGTTATAGGCATTTTATTTCCACTTTCCTCTTGCTTATCAAATACTATCTCACTTCTGTGAAATCTTACATGACTGGACCACCAATCAGATATTCATGCAACCACACATCTTAACACAGATTATTGGAGGGAAGCCTGAGTGGGGTCTTCAGGATGGAAAACAGATATTCATATTAATGAAAGCAAAGGAGCAGAATTATCTCCTTCACCTTGGGATACAGGTGGAACAAGGCGTAGGCCTGAAGACTGAATCAGAACATCTGGTTTTTATAGTTTAGAGTGTTTTTTTTAAGTCTGTATATTTTCGTTGTTTTTTTGGCAGATGGGAGCTCTCATGAACAGTCTCTAATCCCAGTTCTACTGCAGGGTTTCTTTAGAATGATGCAACATCGTGAGAGACCTGAAAACTGGCCAGTTTCAGGCTCTCAGCCTTTGTCTGTTTCTTGGAAGCACAACTCACTCATTAAACATCACTGAATTTTGCCAGCAACTATAGCTGTCTGGACCATATGTAAGATAAGCAGATTCACCTTTCAGTGGACTGGACTCCAGAGAAAGAGAACAGACAAATTTCTGGCAGATTGCCCTGTGTGGTTGTAAATGAATGTAGTATTTCCTGTTCGTGTTACGGTTCCAGGAGCTGGAACAGAAAAAAATGACTGGTTTGCCATGGAGACCACATTTGAGCAAGGCAACCCTATAAAACACTGACCAAAATCCGTATTTTTTAAATCATAAAGCTATGGTTAAAATACCATTATTGCAGTATAACTCTAGCAGCTATACAGATGTTATCATGCCCATTTAGTTTATTATGTGAAAACTATACTAAACCTGTCACAATTGCAAGAACACTAGATTTCAATTCTAGGTCACATAGTAATAATGTGGTAAAAAATGCTGAAGTGTAGTTTTAATCTGGCATCTACCAAATTTATTAGACTGATTATAGCTTGAGAACACTGCAATCCCTAGAAGAGCATTATGATGATTGGGCACAATTTTTAAGGAGGTATCCTAATTTTCAGAAAATGTTCAGTACCACTAGAGATGATGCTTGCTGAATCAGAGGCAAGGAGTGAAAGAGTCTGAATTTTCCCTGACATGTCATGGTACACACACAAATTTTATGTCAGTTGTGTCTGCAGCTTGACAGTTCGCTGCAGAGTTTCTAAAAGTAAATCAGTAACAAGAAATTAGGAAGTAATTATTTGCTTACTAATGCTGCTGTCAAACCTGCCTATCAACAGATGTGAATCTGTTCTCTTGTGGAACTTGGACATGCTTTAACACAAAATCAGAAAAAAAAAAATTTCAAGTGAAGGGAAAAAAAAAAAAGAGAAATGAACTGATGTATGTTTTCATTCATTGCTACTTTAATAATTAAGTTCATTTGGGTTTTGTCCCCTATTTTCTTTTATACAGGGAAGTAATCCCAAAAGTCTTGAATTGCTCTTCTTAAAATCTTGGCTATGACCCACTTTCTCCTGTGGGCCAGATGACAGAGCATGTGTGACAAGTCCAATAAATTAGCTAAGAAATCACTGTGATGGAGGGAATAATGAATGAGTGGTGATAAAAATGTTATGTAATCATACAGACATTACTACCTGTCTTACTCCTTCCACCTCTGTTTCATAGGTTATTGGTAATATTTAATGCAGGAAGGAAACTGTCTAAGATTGGATATGAAGATGTACCTTTAATCTAACATGAATGAAAATCACATCATCTGGTGCCTGCTCACAGGTTTGTGAGCATGTTTGTAGGTACTGCTGGAGTGCTTGCCTTTGAAACTGGTACTAAAGTCAATAAATGTGTGCCTGCAACAGAGGCCAGATAAAATAACTGAAAACATTTTAATCTAAATCTTTAGAAGATGTTAGTAATAGCCTGAAGTCATGGGACAGTAACTGAAATAGCGTGTGGCTTTCTTACTGAACTCTGTGTCGTAATTCTCACTTTGTAGCTTGCAGTTATCCTTTGGAGATTATAAAGACAGAAAGGGTCTGTAGGGATTATCTACCGAGGCTTCCTAAGCCTGTGAGAAAATCACCTTGTTGCAAATATTGCAAGGTGTCTTTTCTGAGAGGCCCTGGCAATGAGCTCATTAGTGGTGGGGAGGATGACAGAGAGCCTGGCTCAGTGCAGCTCGGCTCTTCCATGCTTACCCCTCCTCTTCTCCCAGGCTGCTGGCTACATCTTTGCTCCTCAAGCAGGTGGACAGTCCATCTTCTGTTCAGTTCCTACCATTCCTTGAAGGTTGCTCTTTGGCACTGTCTTGGCAGTGTCAGTGATTGTTCATTGCAGCTTGTTTTTAGCCTTGTAACAGCTATATATAATTGATATTCAGGGTGCCTCTGCCTCTACTCCTCTATCCAGCACAGTGTGTTGGGCACTGATGAATGGGGGCTCTTCTTCTTAGAAAGGAGTACCCAGGGAAAACCTCCTTCTGTGTTCCTTCCTCCCATTTGCCTCTTTATCCCCTTCTTTTTGCCAGCTGCACGAGGTTGGCAGAGGAACAGGTTTGCATTGCTGACTGCATCCTTTTCATGGAAAAGCATGGGGCACGAAGTGCAGGAAGGATCCTCATTCCCTGGCTGCAAATATTTCAATGCATTCCACTGGTAATATGTCATAGCAAAATTTTTTTGCCTCCTATATTAAGATTGAGATTAAAGTTGGAGATGTTAGCTGCAGATGTATTCATTGCAGTGTGTAAAAACAAGGATATTGTCTGCAATAGAGTAAATTATTTTTCTCAAATGTGTGTCCTGGCATTTATCATAAGAAAAGGGCCTTGAAAATTGTCTTTTTTTTTCCTCTAATGAGGTTCAGAGTCAATAGTGAAGTAAAATTCTAGCTTTGGGAAAGTGAAATTAGCAGCAAATGAAGTGAGTGGGGGAAAATGCTTTTTTTGAATCCTCAGATCAGGGATGTAAGGAGAAAATAATATCATGTATTAAATTAAAGTCCTTGGGTGTGTCTGTTTTGCTGCTTCATGTTTGTGCAGGTGGGCTGAACTCCATTAGTGTCTCAGATTTGTTCTACTGTCTCTAATTAAATGTGTGCATATAACAAAAAGTAGGTGGTCTCTCATGTAACTGGCAGTAAGTTTTCAGTCTAAAATAGACACTTTCTTCTTTAAGGAATATGGAATTATAGGTATAATCCACATCTGGAATTGTTTTAATTTCTATGCCTTTTACTTGTGTAAACACACACTGATTTTAGAAAAAAATTGTAGATTCCTGTGTCAACTTAACAAGAGGATGAATGTAGGCACGGGTCTGGGGAGAGAAAGTTGGCATCATAACTGTCAAGGCTCAAATGGAGCAGTTGTATGGCTGAACCTCAACAAGAGTTTGAACAATTTAAAAGAAATAAGAAACATAATAAAGGTTCGTTCTTTAAACACATCAGAGTTAGTATGACCAAGACTTCTAGGGAGTATGTAGGACCAATATTTTATAGAAACAATAGAAGTTCAAGAGCTGTGCTCAGATGCAAAAATGAGATTTCCACACCAAAACCCTCTTTATAGACGATTAATTAAAAGATCTTTCTCAAATATGAAGTGATGGTAGAAAAGGTGTAGTATGAATAGGTAAAATGGCATTCACATAAGATGTACGTGTTCTAATGTAGCTCAAGAATCAAATTGTTTGGTCTGTTACAGACAGAGAACTGAGTTTAGGGGACTGAAATGGAGGTTAATGTAACCCTAATTTTTAAAAGGATTTTAGGGGATTTCCAAACCAGGAAGACTTATGTCTTTATTTCCTCTGTAAAGAATAGAATTAATGAGCATGGGATAAATCTGGCAGATTTTACACATTTGGGATTTTTTTTTCATAATAGGAAAGAATGGAGCATAAATGCACTGGAGTCCACAAACACTTCAACAAAAGAGATCAAGTTAATACAGTCTACTTGGATTAGTGTTTGTCATTGGCCAGTGACATTTGGTAATCTCACATCACAGACTTTATAGAAAGAAGAGCAGAAAACATGCAATGTCCTCCAGAACAGTATTCCAGCAACCTATGGTTCAGACACTTCCCAAAACAGGTGTCATATCTGCATTCTATAGCTTTTGGTAGCTTTTTTTTTTCTGTTGTTCTAGGAACACATTTCTTCCTTGTCTCCTTGTAAACCTTCAGACTATTCTGTGTCTGGTGGTAAGGAGTTCCACAGCTTGTCTGCATGTTTTGTAAGAATCCATCTACTTTTGATTTGTTGAACCTGAGGGTCAGCTAGTTTAATCTGGTGCCCTCTCATGTTGTACGCAGAAAGACAGTGACTGCTTCATATCTGGCATGACAAAACAGGTGTGAATTATCTTTCTTTTCCCTTATGTTGTTACCTTCCAGTTTCAGGAATTGTAATATTTAGTTATTTCTTATGCCAACGTTTAACCAACCTTGCTTTTTTTCCCCTGCAATTCTTCCTGTTGTACTATTATTGAAGACAGAGGTCTAGAAGTACTTGGTGTTTTAAACTTGATATTACCATAGATTTACACAGTATCAGAATAAGGTTTTAATTCTTTTTGTCCATCATTCCTTTCGTCTAATTTTGAATGGTCTGTTTGCTTTCTGTTTGCTGCTGGGTGTAGAACTGCTGTTTTCTGAGGTCTCTCACCCAAAGATGCCATTTCAGGGCAATAGCAATCATCTCAGGATTATTGCTGTACAGATGAAAATAGGGCTGCTTTTATCATGTGTATCACATCTATCTCAATTGATGTTCACCTGCTTTTGGTATTTCACTGTTGTAGTCTTCCTGGAAGTTGTCAAAACTGGATGTGATCTCCACTATCATCAATAGAACTGTCAACAGATCTGCAGTCTGGCCTCTAAAGCAGTGAATAGTGGAATGTGACCGCCAGAAGCCAGGTGGTGTTATTTTGGATGTAGCTGTTGGTGCATCTAAGCATTGCTGAACTGATGGCTTTAAAATGTGTATTTTTAGAGGGTCACAAACATGATTTCAAAAGGTGAGCAAGTACATATAGTCCACATGCAGACTCATCACTCCTGTTGAATTAAATACTGAAGTGGTCTGGAGTATGGATGAAGTGACTTTGTAAAAGAAAACCATGCAGATACATTTGTTACGACACTTCTACAGAAGACTGGGTATAGTTAAAGATTTGATTTTCTAATGGCTATGTCTTGTCTGGTCATGGAAGACATAACTTCAAATGATGAAGTGCAAAACAGTACAAAATAATTGTCTCTGACACTGATGCACTTCATTAAATTATCTAGAGTTTCATAGAGGTGAATCTTGAGCATGCTGTGGCATATCTAATGAAGTTTTTTCTGACATTTGTCTCGACGAAAAACTAAAATCATCCATATCATTTCATTATCACTGGGCCAAGTTCATGATGCTATGAAAAAGTCAGTGACAACATTTTTATCACAGGACACTTTATCAGCTCAGTCATAGTACTAAAACTGAGATGAAACCTAGCATTTGGGCTCTTACTACAGTAAAAGAGATTAGTTCGGTTTTAACCACTTAAACGGAAATAGATAGGTCACTTCTGAACTATTCTGCTTCACCAGCTAAGATTGTTTCATATTTTGGATTTCAGACAGCTCAAAAAACGTGTGAAAATTAAGTGTTCAATGAGTTTAAATACATCTGCCTAGAATCTCTTTCTTGGGTGTTGAAATAAAACCTGTATAACTTAATAGTTTTACTACTAAAATAGTTTGTGTACTTATCAAAAGTATGCCCCTTGGTGGTACTTGTGCAACTATGAAAGCTAAAAAATGTACACAGTGAAATTACTTATCACTTGGTCAAGTTTGTTTTCTGAAGGAAGAGGGAAAAAAGGTGAATGCTGTAATCTAACAACTGGCTTTGGGCACAGTATTTTATGTTGCTGACAGACTTTAACAATGGATAATTCAGTCCTTGATGTGCATATATGTTTCCATTAATGGGAATTTTGTAGGTAATACAAGATAATATTTTAATAGCTAGGTGAAAAAGTTACAGAATTAACGCCACAACTGTTTACAGGTACAGTTACTTGTTTTGTTTCAAGAACCTGGGCGCTCAGAAATCTTAATTTCAGACTTAAGTAAGCTGTAGCTCCAGATTCCCTGTGTAAGATTCCACTATGAAAATCCACTATGTATAGCTTTTCCAAATAAATAGTTTTCTAACTTTTTGTTTGTTTGTTTTTCATAGCTGTTAATATTACAAAATTAGAAAAGAACAGCATGGATGTGGTTTTTTTAAAGGCGAGCTGTGAATATTATTAATATGCTAACAGTTTAGAGCAGATTTGAGGAAGAAGTTGGTGCCTTTGATGAGATGCCAAGCTGCCAGTAGAAGCAAGTTCAGTGCTGTATCATTCATACTCCACCATATTTGTATATAAGGGAGAGGATCTTTTCATCACTTTACTCTGTCAGTTTGTCATCATGAAGCACACACTGAGGGACAGCATTTATACCATGTAGATTTGGACACTAGACAGATAATATTTAGTCTTCCTGAATTCTCATTTCTTCTTGGGAGAATCAAAGCAGAAAATAGTTTAAACAGCTCTGTGCTCTTTGAACAGAGTCAAATTTTGCTTTAATCACTCTTAAGCAACAAATAAGGCCCAACACTCAAGATGTAGCTGGTCTCCCACATGCCAGTTAAAACTTCCAAATAAATTTGGCTTGTTTCTGGAATTGGTATTTTTTATCATTTCCTAACATTGATTGTTTTTATTTCTTTCCTAATATTAGTGTAACTGTTAATTTGAAGTATTTGTCTTCTTGTTGCCTGACTGTTGCCTTCCACCCCCAAGTTGCAGAACATGTCTTCAACCACTAAGTGAAAGCCAGTACTCAGACCTCCAAGCTATCTCTAACAGCACAGCTCTGCATGTCTGATGTATTCTGTCAAGACCTCGTTTACATGGGTGGAATAATATCTTTGTTAAACCACATTTGCAAAATGTGATCTCAAGCTAATGCTTGAAACCCATAGGCAAGCCAAGGTACTTCAGGCTAGTTAGAAGGCTGTTGCATCGTGCTTCACATGTGCCGTGTTGTGCTTCAGATGTGTTACTACATTTTGTTCCATAGAAGAAAGATGAACATTCATTTATGATGGGCTGGTTTTTTTTTTTATTTTATAAAACAAAAACCTGGTTGTTTATTCACCTTTGCTTCATTTAATTTCCATAATCCCTGTCTGGATTCTGATGGTTTTGGTGTGGTAGCTCAATTTCATCACTGACCACAGCATATAATAGGTCATATTCTCTTCTCAGTTACACCCATGCAATGCCATGCACATGAGGTCAGTGGGATTGTAGGGGTGTAACTAAGAACTTGTTTTGACCCATCACCACGTCTCCTTTGGACAATAGATAGAGGCAGAAGATGGTGACATATAGATGGAATACCAGGCAGTCAAAGTGATTATATTATAACTAAGCTGATTTCCATGTGCTTCACAACCTCACATCATTTGATCAACTTTTGATGGGTGGTTTATTAAGAAATATTTCTGGGTTTGATACATTTCTAAGCTAGCTCTCAATTATGTGTTATTAGTAGTTTAATTTTCTGTGGTAGTTCCTTGGAGTGGTAGATTGAAGATGGTTACTACAGGAGCAATGAGGACATGCCCAATTAAACAATTCATCAGGTTCTATAGTCCCTTGTGTGTATTCAGCAAAGCCTGCTTTCCCTTTAAGGTGCTAGTGTAATAGCAATGTCCTTAGACATAGTTCTCTTAAGATGTGATTTATTTGGTAGTGATCTTCTTTAAGGTGGAATAGACAGCAAGAATATTTGGTTTCTTTTTTATTTTATTTAGTGGTAGAATATGCCAACCCAGAACCCACTAATGCAGCACAGGGACAGTACAGGTGTAAGCACATGCTTTTCATCTTTAAATATAGTACAGAATTCAGATTTGTTTTATCTTTCCTGGAAGTAGATATTTTTATGAGGTAGCTGAAAACAAATGAGATTAATGAGGGTCATCTTATCATGCAACTGTAACTTTCCGTCACAAGGAGACTGTATGGGAACTACGCTGTTTACGGCCTCTATGATTTACAGTCCTTCTGCTATCCGTAAAATAGTCAGAGGCTCTCACTGCTCCTACATACACGTATGTGCTTCATCTCACAGCCTTGTAATGATGTGTACAGAGCAAAGGAATTCAAATGCACTAAACCCAGCTTGTTGTAAGGAAATTCAGTACCCCCATCTGTTTTCTTCCACCATGAGTCATCAGATATGGGAATCGAACTTCGCTTTATTCCTAACATAGAGGGCATAGCTTCATTCCTGGCCTTGACCAGACATCTCCTCTTCTAGGCAGAGGTCAACATTTTCCCAGACTGCTCCCTGGGACGTGAGTTAAGTCTATAGATCTTCCTGAGAAAATCAGGATACACCAGCATGCTGGGATGCCCTGAGGCCATAGTAGTGTTCTAGGGGAACAGGCAACTCAGTGTAGTGACCTCATCTGTGTTTCAAAAGAAATGATGAAGCCTGAAAGCTCCTTTTGCATTACTTTGCATTTTCATTGTCATCCCAGACGACCTTACTCTACTAACGACTTGTCAGTCCACGTATGAAAACATGAGAACAAAATGATCATACGACTACCCAACTTTTAATGAAATTTGTGTGATCGCTTCCAAGTAACTTCCATTTGTTTTCTGGTTCTGATATTTTCTCTTCTGTGAAGAGACAAAAACAATAGATTGGGGTGGAGAAGAAGAGATCTTTGATTTTGTTCTGAGCAAATTTAGATTCAAAATCAGTGACACTTTCCCCAGGCAAACTACTCCACTGCCACATCTGACAAAAGGTTTCTCTGTTGCCGGGGCCCTGACATTTTATCCTGCAATCAGCCTGCTTGCTGGGCTTTGGGTGGGATTTTCCCCCCTCCAAGAGCTCACAGGTTTGCTTTGGGATGTTTACATCTGAACATTCCTTCAGGAAGTTGAGCTATTAGTTCATTTTTTCCTCAGACAGAGACATTCCCTCTTTTCCACATCTTTTGGCTATGCTGGTGCTCCTTCACTCTGCAGCAGAGAATGAAACATCAGTGTTTCTCCTGATACTCTCTGGATACACAGCTTTACATCCTGATGGTTGACACACTCCTAGAAGAACATTCCAGGTTCTGATGCCTACTCCTAACTTGATCTGTATTGTCTGTAACCTTATGGTTCAATATCTTTATAAGAAGCTGCGGAATGAAGGATTAAATGCTGTCAGTCTAAAAGAGGGTATTGAAGCCATCTACTTGCTGACTAAGCTCTCTCATGTAACACTTAGATGGTAGTTTCTGCTTTGCTTCATAAAATAAATTAAACTGTGTATGCGTTAAAAAGGCCCTAATATTTTGGGTAAGTCTTGGGTCACTTCAAAGCTTCTAGATTTTGAATCTTCCTACATAGCCTTTACAGGTATGAGCCAGACTCAGGGTTGCTCAAACAGCTGCATGCAGAGGTGTAGAACTTTTTTCTAGGGAAGAAAACAATGAAAGATCAGGTAATGTGGCCACAGCCAGGGTTAGGCAGCAGGCAAGAGGGGATGGATTGCTATTTTGAATTTGCATGCTTTACTTCCAGCTAGAACATGCCAAATGAGGATTTAAATTAATGAGTGTTAAAATGCACAGGAAGAATTACTCTATCTCCCACCTGTGACTGTTGGGTTTTTTTTTTTCTGTAACGTGCATGTCATAGTAGAAGCACTTCTATTGTCAGCAGAAGTGATTTAGTGGAAATGGCAAGGATGCTAAAGGCTGTTTCAGGATTTGGCAAAGGATGAAATGCACTAGTGTTCCAAATTCTACAATTCCTTTCACCAAAGTGCTGGTTAACTTGTCTTGAGTATTTGTACTTATGATTTCTATGGGAGTCATAGAAAAGTGGAATTTATTCTGAGTCACAAAAAGAAGTTTAAAAGATAATATTTTTACAATTAGGCTTTTAAAACTTCTTTGCACTTTTGTTTGCAATGTGGTTCACTCCATCCCAGAAACCCTTCTTCTAAACTGTTCAATAGAATAAAAAGGTGTTAATTTGTAATCTGGGAAAATATTTCAGATTGAATCAGGATGAAAAGTTGACCTAAAAGATTTATGAAAATTCTGTCCAAAAGATATTTTTACATAGAGATTGTTTTCAAGTGATGGTTGTGATTTCTTCAAAGTTAGGAGGAAGGAAGGATATTGCTGATTGTAGTAACGCAAGGAATGTAATGTTGAAATCATTACAGACTGAACCAGGGTGACCCAATATGATAATTTCTGATGGTAATTGTAGTTCATTTCTTCAAGTAATTTTTAAACAAATTTTTAATTTTATTGTTACGGAATAAAACCCAGTGAAGGACTTAGCTGGTGTGAGATGGCTCCTTGCAGCTTTGATCTAGTCACTCTTAGTGAACTAGGAAGTCTTAAAGGCCAAGAAGTGCTTTTGCTGCTTTACTGCATGTACTTTGATCCCTCTTGAAGGGATTAGAAGGAAAGGAAAGGAAAGGAAAGGAAAGGAAAGGAAAGGAAAGGAAAGGAAAGGAAAGGAAAGGAAAGGAAAGGAAAGGAAAGGAAAAAAAAGAAAAAAAAAAAAAGAAAAAAGAAAAGAAAAGTATTTTTTTAACTTCTTATGCCTTTGATATAAGTTGCTGTTTCACGGGTACCTGGGTAATGCAGAATGTTTACCATAGAATATAAGAATATGGCAGTAAGGGCCTTTCGCTTGACAAACCTTTCTCATAGCAAATATCCATAATGTATTAGGCTTGTCAAGAGGCAGACATGATAGAAGGGATTTTAAGTTGAGCTCAGAGACCCTGGTAATACAAAGGACATGTGCTAACAGCTCTTCCGTTAGCAGATATTATGATCGCTTTTTCTGCTCTCCATGGTATAAACAGTCTTAATGCAATAATGACATTCCATTTCTCTGCTACTGTCGTTCATCTTCTTGAACACGTTGTCAGAGATAAGAAAGAATGAAACTGGGGAGGCGGGACTATATTCTCCCTCTTACTGTTTTTAAAACATTATATTATGCCTTTTGTATATTTTTGTAAGAGAATGCCAGGCCCTCAGTAAATCTAAGTAAGGCACAATTTTGCCTTGATAGTTCACTAACAGCTTCCATTCAGCTGAACAACAGAGGATGTCACATAGAAGACACAGAGGGCACCAGCCTTATATGCTGTCTAAGAAACCAGTATTTTCAGACAAGAAAAATATTTTCTGGAAAACTGAACTGCAGCACATTCAGGAAGGTGCAGATGTCATTTCTGTGTGTTTTTTACAATGGTCTTAGATCTTGGTAATGTTGTGACTTGTGTTTCATTTCCAACATTTATTTCCGATCTTGCTCTAAAATAAAAAGCAAAATACATGGTTAACATTTAAGGTGAGATCTGCTGCACCACCTGCTAAGGGTGTCTGTATTTTCACTGTTTTCAGTTCCCTGTTGCTTTAAACTCTGATGAACATTAATCATTTGAACTTCACCTTTCCAGGTGAGATGTGTGCTGCAGGCTAACTGTAATTATGAGGAGAATACCTGTTTTTTTCAGAAAACAAGAATGAACAAAAGCACATTATTCTGGTCTTGTTAGAAGAATTCTGGCAACTTTTCTCTGAGAAGTTTCAGCAATTTGGGTGCTGGCAGCAAAACCTTTCTTTATGACACATGTTCTTTTGAAAATCTTTATTAATTGTAAGTATTTTAAAGACACTATTACTAAAAGTCGGGAAAAGGTGAAGCTATTTGTCCATACTGATTGTGCCAAAGACCAAATTTTTAGCAGAACTTCCAATATTATTTCACCTGTAACGTCCTACATAGTCAGGTTTGGTTGAACACTATAGACAAAGTAGACAAGACTACCTTCTCTGTTTCCTTGACGTAATCCCACATTATGGCAAAGAATGTTTGACATGGATTTTGATGTGGAAGTGCAAAAGGCTGTTGATAAGGAGCACAGGGAGGAGGGGATGGAGGTCGTAACTGGGCAGAGGGTGAAATGGTGAATGGGAAGCAGAAGTTGGAGGGTAGTGGGTGGGAAGAGCTTAGGTGATGAGGAGTAGAAAAGGTGACACAACCTTAAACTGGACACCAAGAAGCCTGGGTCTCATGGTGATGTGGAAGAAGAGAAACATAGGTGATAAAGATCAAAGGTATATGGAAAGGTTTAGTTGAATATTAAGTCAAATAATTGAGCACAGAGATGTAGAAGACAGTAAATGAGGGACATTTGTAATCTCTGCAGGTCAGGAAGGTAAAAAGAAGGAATGAGACTTGTGCTAAATTGAACGTTGCCAGACAAAATGGAAACAGAGAACAGTTGCATTTGGAAAGGGAACACAGAAACTGTGTGACTTGCTCTAGGTGATCCTGCTCTGGCAAGGGGTTTGGACTAGATGATCTTTCAAGGTCCCTTCCAACCCCTAACATTCTGTGATTCTGTGAAACTAGGCAGGGATGCTGCCAATGATGAAAAACTGATGATAAATCCTCATGATAAAGAGGATGGAAAGGGAGAGGGCAAACTGGAAGGAAGAGAGCAGAAGAAACCAAGAATGGGTAGGAAGTGGTGTGCTGCATGGAGTGTGTTCGCCTCTAGAACGGGGACCAGACATGGGGAGCCCCTCTCCTCTCCCTTAGCAAGCCTTTGTGAAATCCCCTGTTTCTATCTGCACAGTCACGGACATCAAAGCCGTGGTTTGCTTGCTTCCACCAGTCCTATTCTTCCCTTAAGTGGCAAGGCAAGGTGTTAAGTGATTTAAAAGTTCTTAATGTGATGACTCATGCCGTATGGGGATGTGATGTCATATTTTAAACTTCCTTTTCTTTCTCCAGATCTGAATGGTGTCAGAAATACTTCTTGAAGCAGGGACATAGTCTGCTGTTATTAATTATGCTACTGTCTTTAAATAAAGGCATAGACTACTTTAAGCTTTACCTTTCCTGATTTTTGAGCACATGACCTTGCAGGCTTGCTGATTTTATTTTACCGTAGATCTATGTATGTGTTTCTGCAACATGCAGGTGATGTGATACTGCCCAGGCTCTGGTTGTGAAATACTCTTTGTCAAATTTTATGTAATAATACTAGAATATCTTCATAATCAAAACAAAAGAAAAACATTGGAAAGTCTCTAATATGATGAGCAGAAGAGTGGAGAGCTGCTGATTTCAGTGAGGTCTTTGAAGAAGCTGGCATGGTGGCAATACGCTGATTATGGAAGAAATCTAATCCACTTTAACTAGAATTTAAAAGAAACAATAACAGAGAAGAGAGCAAAGGAATAATGGTGGAAAGGGGCTTGTATAAACAACTTCCTTTATAACCAATTTGTATTATTACATTTAATCTGAACAATAGATATAGTCCAGGTTTTTCTGAACACACAAACCAGACAGTTTATAAGCAAAACATTAATCAAACTTACTTACTTCTACAGTGACAGCATACATCTAAACAATGCATCTTTGTTTTCTTTTTCAAAGATTTATTGAAGTAGACAACTCCTACTGATTCTCAGGAGCTATTCAAGGAGTCAGATCCAGAGTCCAAACTTGGTGAGGAAACCAGAGGTCTGTTCTGGCAATCCCCTGAAAACAGGGAACGACCCCGCAGAGGCATCGCTGAGGAGGTAAGGAAATGTAGGGGCAATTCAAGACATGAGTAAATAAGTAGATGTTTTGGGAGTTCTTTCTGAAGTTCAGCATGCTTATTTGGTTTGTGATGCATCACAAGGTTATTTCATAGTATTTTTAAATAGTTTTGAAATCTGTTCTATCTGATGGTCTATTAGGTAACAGATGCCCATTACATGCAGCGTACTCCTGCTAAGACATTCTTGATTGTTCTGTTTGGTTTGTCAGGGTTTATTTCTAAATTTTTGAGAAAAAGGTTACAACAGTCATTCTTGCCATCAAGAACACTTAATAATTTTGTTTAATTGTCTATACTAGAAATCCTGTCGTCTAACAGTCTATCTGAAATTCTTGCCTGTCCTTTCAGGACCCAGGACTAGCAACAGCTGTGAAGGAATGAGAGGACTGGAAGTGAGGTATGACAAAGTGTAAATAAGCTTTTCAAGTTGGGAGATTACAAAGTTTACCCAGGCATATGGGTTCATTCAACAGTTCAGCTGTCGCTGAGAATTACTCATCTTTTTCTGATGTCTGACTTTAGGGATAGACAACTTTCCTCTGCCCTTTTCCTCTCCCCTTTTCCCCTTCCTTCCCCTGCTGTTCTGGCTATGAAAGGAATGGATGCTGTGCTTCCTGTAATGTACAGTAGTCTGCTGAACACCACATGAAGGATCTTTCCCAGGCCAGATATGGATAGCTTCAGTGACATAGGTGCTGTTAAATTCCCAGAGACACAGCTGCAGTTCTGTCATCATCTTAAGAAAGAAGTAGGGGGAGGGGTAGGTAAAGTGGTAGGACTAGATGCATCTCCATGGCAATACGCTGATATTTTCTGCTGCTGTATGTGCAATTTTGACAGTTTGTCTTTGAATAGCCTGCTAAGGTTAATCCCTCGTATTAAGAAAGAAAAAAAAAAAAATCACAATACGAATTAATATATGAAAAAATTTGTGGAGTTACTGAACAATTGTGTTTGTTTTCTTTGTTGTTCCACTTGAAAATCTTGCTTCTAGGCTGTAGAACCTGCACTGGAGTAAATAATGTTAATTAAAATTCTTTGTTTAAAATAAGCATGGTGGGTGGCAAAAGCTAGATGTTAAAACCTGACTGGAGAAATGTTCGCATTTGTTGTGCAAATGGATTTGGCTTCAACTGGGCAAGCATAAGTTTGGCTCTACCAAGTAATTTTCAGAATGAGATGTCTTTAGGGAATAGTAAATTCCACTTTTCTTTCAGCGTTACTTTTCTAGGAAAGTTGCTTTTGTTCTATAGCAGGAGCATTGCTGAGCACCTCCCATGAAGCTAAAATTGACTTCAGTAAAAAGCATAATGACTATGTGTCAGATAAGACAGTGATGAACCGTGTTTCTTCAAAGAGCAAGAAGGAAACTTGTGTTCCTTCCATTGAAATCAGAGGCAAATCTGTAGCCCACAGGACATTTAAAGGTAGATTTTCTATTTTCAAAGGAGGATATTACTGCTAATACAATAATTGCCTCTGGCTAGTTTCCTTTGAATTCCTTTCTAATTTTTTTGTTAGACAAGTTAATTATTTCATCACTTAAATCATAAAGTAGTAGCAATCTGCTCCATAACACACTAAGACCTTGCTGTAACATATGAACATATAAATGTGACCGACATGTTTCTGTTTCTTGTTTGATAATATTAGTCCACTCTGCTAAATTTTTTCATCAGATAAATGGCTTGTTTAGAAGTCTCACAAGTCTGATTGTCTGATGCCAAGTTACGGTTTTATGTATGTTTTGTGGGTTGGTTTTTTTTTTTAATGAAAAAACAAGTTGCATTTTGGATGCCATTTACATTAGTACATAAGTACGTACAAAATGCTAATAAATAACACTAGTGTCCCTAAGCCAAATTTGCATCATCAAAATGCTGCAATAATAAATCGTAACAATAGATTATAAAAGAAACCTTATTCAGGGTAACTTTGTTACTCCACATCAGTCCTAATATGTGTTGCTTGAAAATAATACAGAAAAAAAGTTTAGCCTTCAGACAATTTTTTTGTAGAAAAAATTGAAAACAAAGTGACAAATGAAGTATTTAAAATATTTTAATTTTCTCATTTTAACAAATCATATGGAAATAGAGAAGATAATTGTAGTTTATACATTATTGAGTATACTCGGTGTTCCCTAAAGAAAGGACTTTAAATACATTAATTTTTCATACAGAAAAATATTTCACATCTAGTGTTAACAATGAATTTTATATCTTTGAAATTCTTGCAAGCCATGGTGAAATGAATGATAGAGCTTACTGCTAGAACTGTAACCCTAGAAATATTGGCTTTATTTTTCCTTTAATCACATGCAGGGAGGAGTTACTTTCACTCCCTTTCATGTTAGTCCCAGTAAACTTTTAGAGCTTCCTGTTCTGATACTGTCAATGGTTTGGACTTAGGCCTTGGTAATATTTATCTGTTTTAGAGGGTTTTTTTGGTGGTTACAAAACGTTACAGCTTGGGTCCTATTGCATGTATTTAATTTGAAAAGATTTCCTTTGTCTCAAGAGCCTGCTAGTGGAAAGTTTAGTCACTCTGACAGTAATGAGGAATTGTATCATCAGATTACATTGTTAATGTTAATGGTACTTATTTTTCAATTCATGAGATGCCTGCTTAATGACAACTGGGTGGTACCAAATTACTTCCAAGTTATAGTTTGGTTTGGTAGATTGGCATGCAGTATGCTTCAAGTTGGAAGAGCCTGAGTAGGTTTTCAATGGTTAGTGTCAGAAAAAGAATTTCAGTGTTAAAATAACACCTGGAAATAAAGAGGGCTGTATTCTGGCCCTTTTCTGGGGAGTACACAGTTGTGCATTGTGCTTTGCTGTATTTGGATTAAACAGACACATTTCTGTGTACAGAAATCCAGGTGCTATTCTTGCATCTGTCTTACCTGTGTAATAGTTCATCCTACTTTCTTCTTATTTTTAAGGTAGTTTTTGTCTGATTATAAAGATTGATATAGATGTGTATAGATGTGCAATACTGCTGGGTTTACTATATTAGCTGGTGTAGCCCTCTTCAGAGGTAAAAGTTTCAATCCAGATGACTGGTACTCTGGAAAAAATGCCCAACTGGAGGCATCACTCAAATGAGTTTTAGGGAAGAGTGAACTTTTGGTGGCAGGTGAGCTCAGAGGCAACTGTCATGGGGCAGCCCATCTGACATTACTCATTAGGATTACACACAAAAGATTCCCTGAGATGCTCAGCTCTGAAAGGCTTGGGGTTCTCCAGTTGCAGCAAAAGGTCAGAGCTTCAGGTGTCTGGGAAGGTTTGTAAAAAAAAAAATAATTTGTGAGATTGGTCATGGATTCTGAAGATTTAGTCTGGATCCTAAAATCCTGCCAACAAAGACTTTTTTGTAGGTCTGGCTATAAGTATTTGCACAGGGTTGTAGGTCTTTGACCATGGACTTGATGAAAATCTGCCAGGTTTGCCAGCCTTTTCATCAAAATGCTTAAAGCAGAAATGCCAAAGAACTGCTCTGACTGCTCTTGGAGATTTGTACTCTTGGTGGGTTGAATGATGTTGGGAGAGATGAAATAAGCTGCTCATGTCAGGCTTCAAGGTGAGAAAGCAAGGAGTTGTGATTCAAGTGCTGTATGAGCAATGGTATCCCAGGGCTACATCTGGTATGATGACATCATGGTGACATAACCCCTTGTTATGAGCTATGCTTCACATAATGGTTTAGCCTGTATAGAGTGTAAAATGGTGTTCATCTCTTCTGTTCTGTTTCCCTGAATGTACAAATTAATGCCAAATGTTGGGCAACATACCCAGAGAAGTTCATGCAAGTAAAATGGATCAAGGGTGTGCCAGCTGTTGGTGCATGATCTTGATTTAGGTATAGTCATGGGATCAGTGGTGCAGATTTATTAATTCATGCAATCTAATTTATTCTGCTGGATATTTTTACAGTTGCTTGTGGGATTTAGTCTTGATTGTTTTGTAATCTCTGAACATCAAGTTTTACAAGTAATTGTTCTGTGGTTATTCATATAACCAGTGTGTATAGAGAATTAAAATGCTCTCAAACACATATCTAATTCTCTCCCTTGTACAAGGGATACGTACATGAATGTCTTTCTTAAGTCAACAGAAGTGAGCCATGCCTAATACAGTTATGAAAGTCATTGTCAAAGAATACAATAGGGGCCAAAAGTCTAAACAGTTTTAAAAGGATTAGACAAATTTGTAAAGGATAAGACTTTGGTGACTGTTGCCACATGGGATGGTACCAGTGTTGCTTCCAGCTCAGTTAGGCTCAGAAGTGCCGATGGGCAGGAGACAGGGAGGTGGGCTGCGTGATGCTCCTCCTAGTTTAAATCTGCTCCCTGAAGCATCTGTCCCTGGCCATAGCCAGGGTTTGGGCTCTTTGGACCTTTGGCCAGGCTCAGTATGGATGGTTTTACAATGTGATCCTATCTGTGTTGTTTTGTCTCTCAGGATTTGGACTTTTTTCTTCTCCTGTTACAATAGTTCATCCTGTTGTCAGAAAACTAGCTTGGTGGGAGAAGGGGGAATTGATTCTGGCAGACCTGTAATTAGGAAGATCATTAATTTCCAGATGGTTCTACACACTACTTTTTGATTTCCATTTTCTCATGACACCAACATTGCAAAACATATTTTCATTTGTTATTTTATAGACACATTTAAGAGGAAGAATTTTTTTTTTTCCATATATCCTTTTGGTTCTTTATGTGTTCATGATTATTTCCTTCTTCAGTCAAAAGGAACATACGTATTAAATCAGAAATTTGTTTAAAGATTTTATAATCCCTCCAATTAGTGCAGCACAATCTTGCAAATGCAGATTAAGCCTTTGCTGGATAGAAAGGTGTAAGTGGTAAAACTTGTAGTGAAATTATTTTTGTCATGGTCTTAAAGGCAATGTAATCATCTAAGCCTCTGATGCCAAAATGGTTTCTCTGCATGAGAGACTTCAGGATAACTATTTGCAGGGAGCTGAAAGCCAATGGTGAATGAAGCAACCTCCTGTTCCACAAATATCAGTAGAATTACCCAGTGCCTCGTAGGACTGAACTGCATTATGTTGGTCAGTCTGACTTGCAAGATTCTTGCCTTATGGGTTTAAACTTGTTTTCTGTTTGCCAAGGGGAATACATCACAGGAGTACATGTGAGTCAGAATCTCAACTGGCTAACACCAGAGTGTTACGGACCCAGCAGTGTACTTCCTGCAAAACATTTTTATTTTGAAATGTGTGAAAAGGACTGAATGCTTATTCACATATTTTTATAAAAGGAAAAGGAAAAGGGTTGTTGGTTTGGTTTGGTGTTTGCTTGGGTTTGTTTGTTTTTTAAATTGTACAAGACCATGCAATTAGTTTAAGAAATGGTAAAAATGCTCAATCAAAAATGCTTCTGTGGGGTTTAAAGCAGACAGAGTGTGTAGGAAACCTGTAGGCTAAGAGGACTGTTCCATATATGTCTTTACAATTCTTTTTATATATGGAAGTGAAAGTGTAATGCAGTTTTTTTTTTGTGCTGCAAGCAAAAAGAAAAATGGAACAAAATGGTACAAAATGCTGTTGCTGATTTGACGAGTTTTGAGCTGCAGAATAATTCTGCTTAGAATGTCCTCTGAGAAGTCTTATATGTTGTGTTGGCATCAGTAGGACTGCTGCTGAAAATTAAATGGATTAGGCAAAACTAGCCCACCAGTGGGTTATGGAATGCCTTCTCCAGCTCTGTTGTTCAGGGTGAGGGGGCATAACTGGTGGTGGGGAGAGTGACATGGATCAGGAGACTATGATATAAATTGAGGTAGATTGCTGGTGGTCTCTAGGACTTTCTTTGAACTGTACTTAACCCTGAGGTCAGTGGGTCAATTATTATGCCTTGGTGCTGAACACCAGATCAGTGGAGTCATGGGTGGGTAGTGGGGAAGGATAGGGGTGACACAGTTGGGAATTGTTCTCTGAGGCTTATTTACAGTGCATGAGGCAGTGAGAAGTGAGGAACTGTTTTACCAGAAGCCATCACATCAAGCAGTGCAGTGGGACCTTCTCTCAAGCAGGGTAAATTCGCTCACTTGGAGATCGATGTTGTACAGCTGGACTACTTCCAGTTCCAGTTGGGTTAGAGCTTGATCGCTGCCTTATGCAGTGTATGCATGTCAATAGGGACCTACAAAGTAACTGAGAAACTGGAGAGAGGTTGTCAGCCTGTGCCAAAAATCAAAATGATGAAGAATTAGTTTACTGAGCTTTAGGGTATGTACATGCAGGGGGCTCACGATTCTCCAGCTTCCTTCCTGACACACAGTAATTTGGGAACCTGATCAGCTGAGGTTCACCAGCAATGTTACAGACACCTATCTCCTTCCCAGGACTCAGATGTTGGGTGTCTCTGCACAGTGTTTTGGACTCGCTGGAGCACACTGAATACTAACTTACATGGCCTTTTAACTGGCTGCTTCCAGGGAAGGAAGCCTCCTGGTAGCCTCCCCCAGAGAGGGATTAGGAACACAATGTCCTCAGTTTACCTTCATCTTTGCTAATATGCTTTTCTAGGCACGTTGTCAGTAAGAAGTGATGGGGTGCTGCAATGTCATACAGTGATGTTATACCACTTGAGAGAAGCTGGAGTGCAACCATCTGGTTCAGGTTCCTTCCCAGGTCACCCACTCTGCCGGAGCTGCCTGGAGATCAGCATTCCCATCTGGACATAGGGGTCTATCTGCCGATAAAAGGCTACTGCAGAAGAGATGTGGATTTACAGTGTATTTGTTATTACAAGGAGATATCCTAATAGCTACTAATGGGCTTACCCCCACAAATCTCTCTAATCCCTTTTAAAAGAACTGCTCAAGCTCCTGGTCTCCATGACATCCTGTGGCAATGACTACCATAAATAAAACACACTGTATAACAAAACCGGAACAACAAAAAGTCTCATCTTTTTTTTTGCCTAGCTTTCCTGAAAAGTTTAAAGTTGTGTCCTGATAAATTCACTAGGTGCCCTCTCTCTCTTATAACTTTGTAGATTTAAGACATGTCCATCATGAAACTCTTACTTCCCAGGAATTTTAAAGCAAACATTCATAGCAGATCATTAGACATAACTTATTCATCATTAAATTAGCATTGATCAATGGATTCAAACAGATAATTTTTAGCTTTTAGTTTTTTCAGATGGATTTTTGCATTATCATTCTTTCTGCAAAGAGCTCTCCATGTAGTTGTCAGGTTAAGCAGGTTTTTTTTGAGGACTGAAAACCACACTTTTAAAAAATTAGTTTTGAACTGTTTTAGAGTTCATTCTGTAGCTTATAAATATTTTGTCTTACTTTCCAGTTTTTGCTTCCACTGAATATTTTGTCTTACTTTCCAGTTTTTGCTTCCACTGGAAGCTCAACAAAAAGAGTAAGGCACGCCAAGCTCTTGCATTGCAAAGTTAGTACTAACAATTCTATAAATCCATGGTTGTTGTTCATTCTAAACAACTAATAGTAAATGATGAAAGGAAAACACCTTTTTCGTGAATTTCACTTTGCAATACTTTGAAGACGCTGCTTTTCTGATAAGAAATGAGACTGGATTCATGAGTATAATATGAGGTCATGAAAAGGTGACAACGTCTACCTTGTGATTGCATTTCCTTTCCAAAGTGGGAGAGGAATCAAAACCGGAATAGAGGCAGAGGCTGGTCAGCAGTCCCAGCCAGGTATTCATGTTCACACTGGTTTTATCTGCAGAGGCCCTGCCTCGTACAACAGTCTGTGCTTAGACAAAGCAAAGCAGGGTGGCGGGCAGAGAAACCAGGAGTCTTATGTTGGCATCTTATGTTCAAACTTACAGGCACAAGTGCCACAGGAGGGCTGTCAGAAAAAGAAGTGTAATTTATATTTAGCAAATACCAATTGTATATGGAGACAGCCAAACTTTTTTCCTTACTTTTTGCCCATAAAAAAAAAAAAACACAAAGGAAAAAGATCTGAATATTTTGCCTGTCATCCTAAAAAAAAAACAACAAAAAGACAAAAAACAATTGCATGTAAACTTGGAAACCCAATGTTTACTGTCTTGTTTTAGAAGTGCCCAATTCAAACCATTTTGGCATGCTCCAGGAACAAAGTTCTACAACTTTACGGAAGTAGAGACAAGGAGAACGTAAGGTCAACATACCAAGCAGCAGAACTGCTGTAGAAAGGGCTACATCATTGCCTAAATCACTTAAGGCCACTTACTCAGTGAAACTATCTAGATAAGGAAAGGAAAAAAAAAAAAAATTGTGTAATGTAAGGGGGAAACATGTTTTCTCTAAAGAAGAAAACAAAAAATGCTATCAATTGTCTTTAAAACATCTCTTATCTTCCCTGGGATACCAAGAGTATTTCTTCCTGTCATACCCTTTGACAATTTTTTCTTGGGACAATGTTTTGTAATTACATCACCAGGGGAAAAAAACAGCCTCATAAGAATGTTTTTTCTCCTTTGTTGTTGTTGTTGTTGTTGTTGTTGTTCCATCAGGAACATAATTTAAGAGAGCTTCTGTTGAAAGTAGTCTACAATTTTTAGAAAAAGTAGCATGTAGTGTTCAAAAAATTAAAGCAAACACGAGAAACCATAGATTGTTATCTTCCTAATATATGCATTTTTAACACTGAATGTTGTGCTGTTTTGGAGAAAGTCTAACTTTTTTTGTAATTACTAAGGCAGGGAGTGAACTGGGAGCTCACAAAGCTGGCCCATTTGCCCTCTTCTTGTTTCAGTTTGGTTATATATGCTGCCATTCCTGCTGTGCATGAGAACAACCCACTTCAGTAGCTTGGGGCCTCTCCCGTGCTGCTCCTTGGGCTGTTCCAGAAGATTTGAGAACAGAAGTAGACTGGTTGACTTGCGCACCCTTTGGGTCTTGCATATTAGTGGGAGGTTTTGGACCTTTTAACTTTACAGTGTCTCCCTTCTTATGTGGTTTGAAAGCCACATGACAAATGATGCAGTAAACAAGTGCTTTTAGGATTTTTCTGGCTTGCTCTATTCCCTCTATTCCAATGAAACAATGTGACTGCTGATGCCAATGCTCAAATGGAGGGTCCCTTTTGGATTTTCTTTTTGGAGCGCTCCTGGGGGTGAGTTGAATAGAAAGTCTGAGAAAGACATAAATATGCACATCTGAACTGAAAAGGTGTTGGGTGAATTCATGATAAGGATATTAGCAAGAGTGATAAAAAACATACATGAAGCTTCGTGTCTGGATCTCATCACTACCTCCAAGAAATGAGCTCAAGCTGTGAATTTGATATGGATCCGCATTTCATCCCCTTAATAGTCCAGCAGTCTTTAGCTCTAGGGATCTGTTTTGGGCTATTTCAAGGACAGAAGTCTACTGAAAAGCTGGGCTAAAGTTTAAATCCAAACAGTACCAGAGTTGAATGCTGTTTGAATTTGGAGTTATGGTTGGAGCCACTTCTCATCTATAAATATGAATTCACTCATAATATGACACCAAAAAAAAAGTGAGGTATAGATGAGAAAGAAGCTGCAGTTAAATGAGAAACAGATTTGTTGCTAGCTCAAATGAAATTAAAATAATACGGGTTCAAGCCAGCAAATGTATTCGATTGTAAGAAAAAATATTTAATATCCTATTTGCGATAACACTGAGAAACTAAATAGGGCCATGGTATGAATGTCCCTTCATGCAGCACTTATTGCTGAGAGTTGGCAACACATGAAACCTTCCTACTTCAGGCTGCTTGCCTAAAGCCATCTACCCTTCCTTCCCTCTGACTTGATAATGCAACAGCCCTTTAGAAGACTGTCAGATGTGCCTTAAAAAACCCAAAGTCTGAAAGAAAATTCCTAGGATTTTTGTACTTACATATATTTAAGATGCCAGCCACAATGAGTGAACATTTTGTAATGAAAGACAAGTATTCATTTTAGCAGTGGGTGACTTGTAGTATCAGCTCTTGAAGGCCAGGCATAGGATCTCTGTTCCAAATATAAACACTGTTGGACTTGTAATTTTTAAGTAGTAAAGATTTACCTAGCCTATATGAAGAAGATAATAGATTTTCAAGGCATAACTGAGAACAAAAGGTGATCTTTACCCCATTTTCTCCTTCCTGTTCCCTCTCTCCTGTTCCTTCCCTCCCTCCATTTTTTTTTTAATCTAACCAGTGATTATGAACTACTGGATTCAGTCCTTCAACTGTGCAGGGTTAAAAGTATAACTTTCCTCATATTTCTGAATTTTCTTCCATAAAAAAACTTAGGAGGATGATCTCTAATTTCACTTCCTCAGCATGAAGAGTAAAACATCTGGTTGTCTTAGTTTCCCACCCTAGCAGCTGACTTTCAAGAGAGCAAGTCAGCAATGACATGCTTAAGATTAAAAAACAAAAAATCTGCTATGTACATGTTGGCATGGGAGAACAGCAGTGTGATGGAGAAAAGCATACAAGTTCCTATAGCACTCATAATTATAGAGCATAGATAACAGCTTGCAGTTAACACTTTAATATATCCTGGCCCCTGCTCTATTTTTTCTGGCCATTGTCAATGGGAAGTTGATGGTAACAGCTGGTTGGGGATTCCCCTAAAATGAATATAACCAGCTGCTGCATGCCGGTTCTTGCTTACCCTCTCCTCACATACACATGCCTGGGACGAGAGAAGGTTCTGCAATGGGGACAGTTCGGACAAGCAGAGTAATCAGGAGGGTCTTTCGGGAGGAGCTAGGTTAGAGCACTCTTTCAGTGTCAGCTTGCTTCAATACCATCTATAGTGACCTTAAGAATTGGGAAGCTTGGGAAGCAGTCTCTGTGTACTACCATTTTTTATCATTCCATAAAGTCTAGGCCCAGTAGAGGATATGACTTAATTTAGTCCCTTCATCTGTTCCACTTGCTTGCACACTGAAAATGTGTGATGTTCTTTTTATACTCATTTTCCAGGTTCCCTTCAAATGGCCAATATTATTATGATGATGGCTATGAGAATATTGTGCTTACTTCAACGTATTTGTTCCTAATAGCACTCAGCCAGGACAACTTGTTCTTCACCATGTGCAATAGCTTTAAGAGAGAAATTAAAGGTAGTTGGTGGAGGAGAGGTACAACTGTCTTGCAGTTTTTGTGCAATGGCTGTAATTTCAAAAATGTTGAATTTGGATCCTTTCAGTAAACGCTAGTGGTCTGTTCCTCATTGACAAATGTCTTGAAATATACTTAAAGTGAGATGCTACTAATAAATAGCTCTCCACAGAAATCCTGGCTGCTTCAGGACCTTACATTGCATTTCTGTTTCCCACCTGGAGATGGCTGGAGAATTCCTAAGATCAAAGACGTATTATTCAGGCTGAAGGGACCACTGGGCCAACCTCCTGCCCAAAGCAGGGCCAGCTCCAATGACAGACCAGTTTGCTCACAGCTTTTTCCAGACAGGTCTTGAAAACCTCCTAGACTGGAGATGGCACGGATGCTTCAGACAGCCTGTTCTAATGTTTGTTTGTCTTCACAGGGAAGACGTTTCTCCATATTTCAGGCTGAATGTCTCCTGTTTGAACTTGTGTCTGTTGTCTCACATCCTGACCAGGATGTGAAGAAGCTGGCTCAATCTTCTGGATATCCTCCTTGTAGGTGTTGAGGAGCTGCTTTTAAGTTCCTTGAAAGTTGTCTCTTTCCCAGGTCGAACAATCCCAGCTCCTCAGCCTCAACAAGTGCTCCAGCTGCTGAACATCTTGGTGGCCATCTTGCTGGATTTGTTCTATCTGATCAGTGCCTTTGTGCTGGAGGACACCAAATTACACACAGTATTCTAGGTAAAAGACACCCAGCCACTCTCTCCTTGTCCACAAAGCCAGTCAGGCTGGTCAAGCACCATTTACTTGTGGTAAATCTGTGCTGGCTGCTCCAAATGTCCACATTCTTCATGTGCCCAGAAATGTGTCCTGAGGAGATTGTCACTCTGATTCCCCCGTGGACCAATGACTGACCATCTTATAGCTTCCCATGTACCCCTTCTGATCTCTTTTGAAGGTGGATGCAAGGTGTGCTACTCTCCACTCATGAGGGACCTCTCGATTTCCACGAGCTTTCAAATACAATAGAGAGTAACCTTACAAGGCCATTCACTTACATGAATGTGCCTTCTATTATCCACGCTTTCTCTAGTTTCTGCTTTCATTAGGAAGGTGGTACCACAAGAATTAATGAAGGGGGTGGGCATGGTCTTTCTGTTCCACAATACAGTCAGAACATCATGCATTTATCCTTCATGAAACTCTTTATTTCAAGAGTGTTGAGTGACACTAGGAATAAACTTGTCTACCCTGCTCTGGCTTATTTCCTTATCTAGCTTATATGTGTGATAATTAAGTCACTGTGGCATTCTACAGGCTTTATGAAATGCCAAGCAAATAATTTATTCATTGTTTTGCTCTTCCTCCTTTCCTACATGATTGGCTTCTTAATTATAAAAATGTATCTCAGAGGTTTGTTGGCTTTTGCATGGATTTCTGCAGGGTCTTACTGCTATGGCTGACAGTGTGAGTAGTGACAATAAGATTATTACTAACAATTGGTAGTTTTTTCATTATGCATTTCCTGAATTTGTTAATGCAAAGTAGATACCACCTTTATTCTGCATAACTAATAGAGAATGTAGCCAAAATCTATTTTAATATCAGAGATTTTCTGTTTATTTTTTTTGTATTTCATTGGTTTTGATGAAAACCACAAGTTACCATCTGTCTGAAAGGGAGACAGCAATTAGCTATGCTAATTAGTAGCTGAATTAGAAACTTTTGTTTTTCTTATCATTTCACCATTTTCAATGTACAGAGTGAGCATGGTGACATAAATACTGTCTCTCTTCAGCCAAATACAAATGCTTGATTTATGCATTTGTGCAATGGATTCGATATTGTGATAAACTGACAGGATAATTTGTATTTAACAAAAGCGGTTTGAACATATGAACAATTTTGAGGGACTTGAAGTAGGGATTTACAGTATGTTTGATACACTCCGGTAACTCCCGTTGGGTATGTTCTTTCCTTGAAATAGCATATACTTCATATGAAGTACTTCACAGTGTTTTAAAAGTTGAATTACTGTAGGATAGGAAGATATGTTCAGCTCTTAGCTAGAATGCTGAAAAAAAGGATTAACCGTTTCTTTGTTCATCTTCCCAGGTGTGCCATGCAAGAAATGCCCAGGTATAACAGAGGAGTGTCTGCTACGCCATCTCTCAGCTGTCCCACATTTGGCATTACATGAAAAGCAACGACAGACTTTTCAATGACCTGTACCTCCTATTAGCAGAGCGAGAAATAACAGCTTAGATCCTGTGAGAGAGCACTGAGAGCACACACTGACAGCTTGTGCTGCCAAGAAAATAAAATGGATGTATGTTTTCGAAGACAGCAAATTCCTAAGGTAAATAAAGTGGCTGTTGAGCAGACACAAAAGGCATAATAGTTACAGCTCAGTACATGAAATGTGGCTTATTTCGCATCTCAGACCAGAACATAAGCTTGACCAGAGCAGCAAATGTTTGATTGAGATTTTAATTTTTTTTTTTTTCCCTCCAATGTGTACCTCTAGCTTCCTCATTTGGAATAAAAACTCAAACTAAGCATCAAACATGTGAGAAAGGTTGCTCTCTGAAGATTTTTTGCAAAACCAGCAATTAAAAATGTGGGGTTTATTATATTCTTGAAGGCTAAAAACATCTGAGTGGAGGAATGTTTTGTCTGAGTTTGCCTAGGCAACAAAACTTTCAGTACTGACCTAAGCCAGTCTTTCACTCCTACTGTGATTTGCCCATCTCTAATGATAATGTGAGTAGACAGACTAGGATAAAACAGGTTTAAATCCTCTCAAGTTGTAAAAGGAAAGGAACCCAAGGATGTCTGGGCTGATTTCTTCATCAGACATGGAAGGTACACACCCATCATACACTAAACATCTGGACTGCATCAAACTATCTGGGTGGAAAGGGCAAATGTCTTTACTGAAGTCTTTCATGAAAGATCAAATGTCTGCCTGCTTTTTCCAATATAGTCATACTAAGGTGCCTTAATTTTATATTTCCAATTAGTTTGAAAACTTGAGTGACTTGGGTTTAGGTATGGTTATAAAACACAGATTTTTTTAACAACAAAAGACAGGTTTCCATATTTTATTTTCATTTTGAAGCAGAATAAAATCTAAACCTCTTGTATATCCTGTTCAGAAAAGCAAATCTCTGCAGCAGCTGCAAACATGTGCAGCCATCATGACTTTCACAGACAGAAAAAATGCAGGTAGAAAGAAATTGAGCTATTTGCTTTCCATAAATAAGTGGAGTTCAACCGTCTCTCTCCTTCTCTCAGAATTACACTTTCTCACATTTCTGCTCAATGCTGGTCTCTTCTGTGGTGTGATAGGAGCTTTCACCTTAGTCAGTGTGATTTAACAGGTAGTTGTGCAGGAGGATGAAGCCACCGCTGATGGTGTATGGCGTGCAAGGTGGGAGCAACGTTCTGAGATACATCCTTCACTGTTTGCTTCATCTCTGTGCCAAGGGCTTTCCAAGGGCACAGCCTGGCTGTCCCATCCAAGGAAGCACCTAACACAGTATGGCTTTCTGCTGACGGTGAACATCATTGACAAAGTGAGACGAGGCAAAATAAACAATCCAACCAGACTAATCTCCTGACACATGATGATTTTCTTTCTCTGACCTGAAGATACATGTTTCTGTGCCCTGTGCACTGGAGGACACTCTGCCTGATTTTTCTCAGATAAACATAATGCATATATTAAAATCTCTGTGGGTCTGCAGGCTGCTGTGTGGGTGTAATAACTAGCTATCAAGCAAAGGGAGTTTTTCCCAGCTGCGAGGAGGCATTATTGGCTCCTTCAGGAGGACCTAGAAACAAGAATCACAGAATCACAGGATTACTGAGGCTGGAAAAGACCTCTGAGATCATCAAGTCCAGCCTATGACCCAAAACCACCACATCAGCCAGACCATGGCACTCAGTGCCACATCCAGCCTTTCTTTAAACTCATCCAGGGATAGTGGCTCCACCACCTCCCTGGGCAGCCCATTCCAATGTCTGATCACCCTCTCTGTCAGGAAGTGCTTCCTGATATCCAACCTAAACCTCCCCTGGTGCAGCTTCAGACCATGTCCTCTCATCCTGCCACTCGTTGCCTGGGAGAACTAGTGACAGAGGAAGAGACCAGCCTGTCCGTGCTTCCTGTGTGACCTTGGGTTGAGATGTTTAATCTCAAAGAGTTTCCGCCCCCCCCCCCCCCGCCTCCCTGGTAAAACAGGGATAATAATAGCTGCCCGTATCGTTCGGGTGGTGTGAGGATTAATAAGCTAATGCCTGGAGGCTCTCTGGCACCCTGCTGACAAGGGGCTGCTTGAGTGCCGTGACAGAGCACAGGAGTGCTGGAGATTGCAGAGCAGGAGTTGTTCACTCTCTAGTGTTGACTGGGGGGAGACGGGGGGGAGGAACCCATGAGAGCAGGAAGGGGAAGACAACAGCCATAAAAGCTGAAGCAACTGGAGAGGGTGGGCTGTAATGCCCAGCAAGGCTAGGAAGTATCTTGTTGGCCCACGCTGTTATTCTCAGCAGTTGCATGTGTGTGCACACTGTACAAGCTTCCATAATAAACTTCATCCCGTAACCATGAGGAGACTTGGGTGTCTCCTTCACATCAGCATGACATTCTACATGGGACTGGAGCAATTCAAGGCAGTTCATTTTGGTAACGGAAAAGAGGGGGAAAAAAAAGGTGTAATAGCAGAGGACAAGGAAAGCAGAATCATGTGCTTAAAGAAGTTTGCAGCAGCAAGGAATTTTGTAGTCTCCCATGGCTTGATGTTATATATGCCCAGATAGTCATAAGGGATGGCACGGGTGGGTTTTGTGGATGCTGAGAAGGTATCACCATAAACTGAGGTGGGCCAGACCCATGTTAGAGGCTATGATTCCTAGAGGCATGCTCGTGTGCTTTTTGTGGACTAAATGTGCTTCACTTTGGTTTTTTTGATGCTTAAATTGTTTCAGTTTGAGGTTGTTTCCTTTTCTTCTTTTTTCCTCAGTAACTGATCCCAAAGGGAAAACAATCTTTCCACCAAAAACTTAGTCTATTAGCTATCAGTGACACAGAATAACAGTTTCTATTTTATAAGACATTATTTATATTAAAAATCTCATATGTCAGAGTATTTGGTGGGAATTTCTGCTTTTGCAGAAGATTTGTTTAGCTTGATTGACACAGTTACTGAAATGATATTGTATCTGCGTGAGCATGGTCAGGACGTGATGTGAAACTTCTCGTGATCTAAATCGGGAACACTCAAATGTCAGTCTAATGAGGATCCAGATGTGAGCAATTTATTTCTTTTCCTTACACCTCAGAATAGCCTGAGGATGAGACACTTCCCTAATTTCTGTGATTGCAGCTACTTGGAGGAGCAGCTGCAATTTGCAATCACAGGGCCCAGCTGGAAAGGCAGAGCACCAGACTGGCCTGGCAGAGCTGGGGCACTGCCTGCAGCTGAGTAGAAGTCTTGTGCAGATACTATGAAGAGCAGAACAGTGGAGTGATGTGCCTTACTTCATGCTCAATGAACTTCTTAACCGTGGCTCTGATCACTGGATGAAGCATGTACGGAAGGAGAGACCTGTTATCACAGATCAGAGCTTGTGACATGTTACATCAGGGAGACTTTTGCAGGTGTTACCACTTATTCTGAAGAGGAATAAGCACCTTTTTCCTTCATTACACTGAAGTTCAGATTAAAATAGAAATGATTGTGGAATAATAATAGCCCTTAGCAGATGGCTCTAGAGCCAAACATGAGGGTTTTGCAAGTCCTTATCCTATTAGCCTCTCATTAATAGTTCTTTAAAGTGTTATTTTTCTGGTCCTTTAAAATGTTTTCTGTACGCTGTTCAGTAGGATGATGTCCTACTGTTTTTACTGGGCTTAGTAAAATATAGCCTGACTCAGCTGTGACTTCAGAGTTTTTTACTGCAGTGCAATAAAAAAAATAATAAAAAAAAAGAGACAAGTTTAAGCACTTAGCCTTAATGACAAATCACATTTAGTACACTTAATCCCTTTTTAGAACCTATAAACCCTTTGGTTAGAGGCTGAGAAACATCATGGAAGCACTCAATGATTTCCCTATTTACATGCTTTTGAACAGCAGTATTGTTGCATATACATCTCACAGCAAGGCAGGGGTTCGTTATATCTATTCTGTTGCTACAAACCCCCCTCATGACTGTATGGCATGAGTATCTACAGTCCAACTATAAAGTCTGCTTTGCAAACGAGCTTATTTTATTTTGGACAGAAGGTGGCATGAGACTGCGCCTACCTGATTTTATGTAGATCTACTGAATATCAGGGAAGTCCCCCACTTCATGCCTGAGACCTTATATCACAAGTGAGATTTTTCAAAATGATAGCTATTTGCTCTCATATTTGTCCAACAAGATGCATGTCTTCATGACATGTGCCAATACTATACGTATTTGCCCATTTTTGTATCTTTCTTCATCTACTGTAAAGTAGATGAAGCAGCTTGTGATTCAGGCTTTGGAGGATATTGGTAAATTATTTCTACCAGTAAGAAAGGAGCCATATGTGTTTTAGTATTGCTCTATTTTTTTTCTGGAGACATCATACTCCAAATAAGTCATCAACAGTTAGATTCCTTCCTGTGTAAGATGAGATAAGAAGCGATAAATTTTTTGCCTGATTCTTGATTTACTCAAATCAGGAATTTATACGGATGATTTCTGAAAACCATTTGTTTTGCTGAAGCATTATGGGAACTTAGATACATTGTACGGCATTTTCCCAGTTGTGGGGTAAAGTGTCGATAACTTATAATTTCTTCAGTAGGAATCACTACACCATGCTTATAGATGAAAATACAGAAAAGTCAATCCTAATTCACAATACACACTACAGGTGTATGTGAAACAAAAGCAGCAGAAGTCTTCTGCTTATCTGTATGCCTCTCTAGGGATTGGACATGACCACCATCACAACATGCAAAAGACACGGGACTGTGGAAGGAAAAAATCCTGCACTCTCATCACTCTTTCTGCTGGAGATGAGGTGACGCTCTGTTTGGGGATACACAGCCTGAAATGCACCGGGAGTGCTGGAAGCTGGTGCTAGCAGTAAGGCTGATCTCTGTGAGTATGAAAGGAAGGACAAGAGACACATCTGGAGAGGAAAGCTGGCACCTCCCTTATGACATGGGGAGAGCTTATGATAACCCTTTTTTTTTTAATAAAGGAGCTCTGAATGCATTCATCCTTGTGGCTCACACATAACAGTGAGATCAGTCATCCCTGTTTTGCTGCTCTTTCAAGCCATGCTAGACATGGAGAGACAGAAGAAAGGAAAACATGATTTATTCAGCCAGAAGCAGGGGCTGGAGGTTTTCTGGAGGCTGTGCCCCTCCAGCTGCTGCCTGCCCAGGGCCACCTGTTCGGACATCATGGGGAAAGAAGCTGTGAAGCCAATTTTCAAGAGCTTTTTGCATTGAGGGGTTGATCCACAGCACAGTGGGTTGCTTGTATTGCTCACATCTTCTGTCCCATTGGTAAATCCAGCTCCTTCAAATTACTGGGGCTTGGCTGGAAGCATGAGTCTCCCAGAACCTGATCTGTGTGAGAGTGGTCGGATGTTGCAGACCGCTGGCTGGAGGAGTGCCAGATCCTGCTATGCCTTTATGGGATGCTCTGAGAGGGGGACCCACTGACCCTGGGTCAGGCACAGCTGCCCCAGCCCCACTGAGGGCTGAGTTTGCAGCAGCAACTTCAACCCCCCTTGGCCACTGTAGCCGCCTTTGGCAAAATGACAGCTCTCGAATCCCTCTCACCATTCTCTAACAACCATGATGAGGTGCCAAAACATAGAAGATGAAATCCCTGCATTATTGTTCTCCAGTGAAGCAGACTTGCAAGGCAACATGCCTTGAAAACATCTGGTGTTGGGTTGGGAATTAGGACCAGATATGGCTTTACAATGACCAGATTATTGCATGACACCACTGCCAGCAACAAGGAAGTCCTTGTTTTAATTCCTACAAAACCAAAACAAAAAGCACATTAATTTAGGGTTTTTTCTTAGCGAATGTATGCATTTGTCTGAAGACTGTATCTTATTCTGGATAAATTGAGGAAAGAATCAATTTTCTGTGATGTCTCGAGTAAAACTGAATAATAATTTCCTACATCCTGCAGAAATTACATGGCTATGAATGTCAGTGTAACAGTTAACATTTCCCGTTCACTCCCCTCCCAGTGCTGTGTCTCTGTATACCGACAGCTGAGAATGGGAAAGATGACACATGCTAGTTTTCTGTGTTATGCTTAGTAAGAGAGTCTCTAATGAGGACAAATAGTCTAATGAATATGGGTATCAATGCTTCCTGCAAGAATAAAAATTACCAATCTGTCTTCACTGTATTACAGCTTTTCAAAGTAGATAAATGGGAAATCCATATAAGACTAGTACTTTTTCCTAAAGAAGGTGGACATTAATTTCTTCTTTTTTTTTTTTTTTCCCCTGTTTGCAATAAAACCAGTGACACAGTGACATGCCATAGAGCTGTGGGGAATTGAAATTGGTATGCATTTTTATTTTACAGACATTATGAGTCTTTCTCTGTAGGAATACTGAATATCTAAGTATTGTCTTTACTATTCAGAACTGATGTCCTTTATGTGCTTGGAGTTTCCTCATGTCAAAATCTCATCTGCTCTTGGTAAAGATTCACTTTCTTCCAACTCTGAACAAGAAATTTGCCTTGAAATAAAGAATCTTACACTTATCCTGGAAGACATTCTGTCTCTGCCTTATGATTATCCCATTTACCTCAAACTTTCCCATTTCTTCAACTGCCTTCCTTGACATCCTCACTTACCCAGCGAGCCTTTCCCACTAACAGCTCTTCCCAGAATTGCAGTGTTAAGGGACGTATGGTATTGGGAAACAGAGGCAAGTTGCCAAGGTAGCCTCTTGTCACACAAACACATGTGTTGGTGGTTACCAGAACTGGAAAATACATTGGTTCTGAGGAGTTCAAGAGTGACATGAAGATCTGGAAAGAATTGTCTCCCATTTTACTGCCCATTTGGTAAGAAATTAAAGATCACATTCTCTGTGAATTAAAATAGCTAACACTACCAGTTTTGTCTAGAAGCTTATAGAACATATCTCTATGTGGCTAATGATCTGTGGAGATAAATGTCTGTCCATACCATGAAGGTTAAAGGAGGCAGTGGATTGCTATACAGCCATGTTGAGTCCAGTTATATGCATAAATATGAAAAGCTTATAGTAGAAGAACCAGTCCAATGCTGCACATTTTTTGCTCAATTTTGGTGACTTTCTTCTGATCATGCTACTGTCTCATTTATTCTTGGATTACCAAGTCCAAATTTCACCAACATTTAATCGAAAATAAAATACCCACTTCTCATTCACAGTAATGATTGTGCCAGAAAGGGCTTGCCTGATGACTGAATCAGATCAAAATAACTTTTGTATTAGCTCACTGATCATAATTAACTCACAGCAGGCATATATAATACCAAAGACAGTGACATGTTGGAAATCCGTGTGGGCAGCTGAAAAGGAGGAAGACACGTCACAGAACATTCCAAATAATACATACCTTTGACAAACCAAAACAATGACAGATACAGCACATTTTGGGTAAAATCCTGTCTCTTTTCACAAAAATATCTATCCTTCTCTCAGTCCAGAATTTTACATTTGAGAAATAAAGTTGTAGTGTGAACTTACTGCAAGCTTAAAAGGGACTGTTATTGTTTGAATGATCAACATACTTCCACTCAGTCAAAATGGGAGAAGAACAAGGATATTGTAGAGGATGAACTGTTGGTGAGAAAGAGTAGGTTTAATGTGTTTGTCTTGACTAATGCTGACCAGATACAAATAAGGGTACTTGCTCTGTGGATGCCACAGAGAAGAATCTGGGGTTTGGATTGTGGTGCTGAAATGATTCCCCACAATTCATGAATGCAACTTCAAAGTCATAGGTGTTTTACTGAAAACAATCAATCAATCAAACAAACAAATGAAAACCAACAAACAAACAAAATAACAACAAACAACCACAACAACAAAAAATAACACCAAAAACCCAAACAAACTAGGATCAGAGCTAGCCTCTTGCACATCAGTAACAGTCCTGCTAACTTACCTGTTTTTTATCTCTACTATACTATAGTAACATGAAATTGCAAGGTAGATGTGGAGGCAGGGTTTTCCACTCAGAACGTAAATGTGACTGGGACTATTTCCTATAAAATTTCAGTAGGAGTTTTCTAATTCCTTTACAATACTTTGAAAAATCACACTGAAGACAACAAGGTTATTTTTAATTTTCTAAAACCTAATTTGAAGACATTTTCTAGTGCTATTCTGTATTCGAGTACAATACGCAATCAAGATAAAGAAAAAATAATGTAATTTTAAACTTATCTTTATAATTCTTGTCCACCAATATTATGCTAAAGCAGAAAAAGAATGCAAAGCATGAATGATAAAAACAAAACACACAAAAAAACCCCAAGCCATAAACAGCAAGAAGCTGTTGTTACGTGTTATATAAACCGGCGAGGAAAAATGAAATGAAGTTTCTGTTCAGGGAAAGATTTTTACAAGTTACTACTTACACTAGGTTACGTTGCATATTGTACAAAACATTAAGAATCTCCTAGTTGAACTATTCCGTGCATGTTTTGGCTCATACAACAGAACTTTTTCAGGCAAAATTTCAGATGGTTGAAAAGGGAAAAATGGTCATCTTTGTTCTGGTTCTTTTATGCCAATAAAGTGCTTGAAGACTCAAAAGGGACTTGAGGGACTTGTTTTGGGGAAAGAAGTTTCCTAGACACAGGAGGCTCTGATGTGTGGTATAAAGTATAGCTCAGCTTGAAAAGAAGGTGATAAACTCTTCTAGTTTTTAATCCTATTTCTTTCTGAGGAAAGTATTTAAATGACCAGCAGATTTCTAGGTCGCTCAGATGCTAATTATTGGATGCTCATAGTTTTAGGCTTATATTGCCTTAAGGTACTTTGAGATACTTTGAGATAAAATAGCTGTAACTGTTAATACTTTGCAGTGCCTTTGTTAAAAGTGCCTATAAATGAAATCTTGAAACCACAGGAGTTTTTGTTATCCAGACTTAAATGCATATGTTGTTTAGATAAAAAACTAGCATGCGCAAGTTTCCCATTTAATTTATGTCGAGTCTTCATTGAACCAGCTGTATTTCTTTTGCTGATCATTATAATACTCACTAAGGGGACAGCTGGAGTCAAGAGCTTTCCCAAAAGAGCAAGTTATCTAGACTGACAAAAGGAAAATGTAAATACTTCCTGCGTCTGAGTGAGAGTCAAGTTAGAGCTGCTTGGGATAACCAAAATGAACCATGAAAACAACTGGCAAAATGTAACCTTTTACTCTTGTGCATTACGTGCATGCTAATGTTCATTTGTAGGGTTTGATACCTCCTAAGAGCAAGGGAAGGACTAGTGTTCTGGATGCACTTCCTATGTGGAACAAGGATGATCTGAAGAGAATTGAACTCTGACCGGTATCTTGACACTCAGTAGTGAGGTTTATGAGTAGTTCAGATAATGTCTCCCAACACGCCTCTTATTTCACATGCATTTGGGCCTTCTGGAATCTTTTGCAGGTATCATTAGCCTTAACTAAGGCAAATCATCGCATTTTATCTTCTGCCTGAATTCTAGCACAAGGTTCCAAGAACTGCATCGTTAATCATATCACTTGTAGCTGCAGATGCTCTCAGGCAGGTCCTGACCTATAGCTGTACTACGCATTTCACCTTGTGCCCAGAGTTTTATCAGCAGCCTCTTATGATAGGTCCTGTAAAAGAGATTTTGACAGTCCAAGCAAGATCTCAGCTAAGACTCCTTTAGGACTTTTTCTGGAAACTGGAAAAACAGTTTGATGAAGACATTTTGGTTTTCTATTATGTTATGTTTGGAATATTGGAATGTTGTAAGTCCTGTTTAAATTTTTTCATAGTAATAAGGTAAATCACAGCACAGTATGGTTTTAGCCATTTCAAGAAATCTAAATTTGATTCACATTTTTAAGTGAAAAAAAAAAAAAAAAGTCATGCAATTGCCTATGTTAGCATGAGTTCATGGCTGTCTGAATTAACAGAGAAAATCATCACACAATACCAATTTTCACCCTTGACAGTTTTACTTAAAAGTGTATCTCAGATCTTGTCTAGGAAAAGGTTAGATCTTGACTTAGATTAGATCTTGACACAGATGTAATATGAGTTCTTGGCAATCCCAGCATTCCAGTTGACAAGACAGGCACTATAATAATGCGTGTTGCTGAGATGCCCTTCGCTGATTGCTTGGAAAGCATTCAATAAGGACTTTGGTGCTAGTTGTTTCCACGAACATCATTAATTAATAACTGCTCAATACACAACTTAGAAAGCTGTGTCATTGCTGAGAAAGCCAAGAATTGTCTTAGCTCATGCCTTTAACTTTTTAGGTCAGCCAATTTAAATATTCTGTACATAAATTTTTCAATTTTTTTTTTCCTCTTCTCACATCATCTACCAGTGTATTAAAAATTGATTCACTGACTCACAGGATTATTGTTCACATATCTAAAGCCTGTATTGAAAGGAGACTGTAGCAATGGTGATTAAAGTCTAGTACGTGGTTCTGCTTCCAAATTGTCCTTTAGACAGAGAGGTCATCTGTTTTTGTTCACCAGAAAAATAATGTACTTCATAATAAATAGCCTAAGAATATCACAAGGCAGCTTCAGACTATAGATACATTTGTTTGCATTTGATTCATTACTCTGTACATTTTTACTTCTATTTTTGAAGTAACTTGGGGAATATTCTAGTAAGAGAGATGCAGTAAGAAAGTGGAGATAGGTTGCAATTTTAGTAAGTGCATGGAAAAAACCAGAAGCCATCTTTTGTGATTTTAAAGCCAAAGGGGATGAAAAAACAGACAAGATGAATAAAGAGCACTGGGCACATGCAGCTCTCCTACTAGAAGAACAGTGAAGCTGAACATATGAATCATTGTAAATGGATTTGCTGTGTTGGTATATGAAATTGATACCTTTGTCATCTGACATTATCACTGGCATGAACTTATATTCTTTTGGTAAAACTCACCAGAATAAATCGGAAGGATTTTAGGATACATATATCATGGCATCAGATGATTTTCCACTTGAATTTGCATAGGCCTAAAAACACCTCCCCAGTCAGCAGTTCGTTGATTGATCCACCCTGAACCTTAATGTCCTGAAGTGTGTTAGGGTCATTTACCTTCCAGAATGTTCTTCCCTGCATATCATTTGATCTGAGAAAATAACCTACTATCACAAAAAATGTCCAGGGAAATACTGGCAACAGAACAATTTTTAATTCTATTGTTCTGGACTATCTGCAGGTTTGTTATACAAGGGTTTGCTTCTCAGTCTTTGCTTTGTGGATGTTAATAAGTCATTACAATATCCATCTTATCTTGTGCAAGTCCTGCTTTAAAAAAAAAAAAAAAAAAAAAGATAAAAATAGTACACATTATGCTGGAATTTTTTTCAACTATAGTGTGATCCCAAGCTCACTGTATCTCCCTGCATCAGAAATGCCTCAGATAGATTATTTATGGTACAATAGATATGAAATCAGATCCAAATGTACGGTTTTACACCAAAAATACTGATAGAATTAGATTTAACATATGTCAGAAACCCAGGTGTGAACTTTGGATGTCCTATGCCAAAATCCCACCAAGGTAAATCTAAAAGATTATATGTTGCTGATACCGAGTAGACACTAAACTTCAGCACTGTTTTCTTGCTCACCTTGTTCTGAATGGCAGCTTTCATTTCAGGAGTACAACTTCTTGGGTAGCTGTAATTTCCTGTACTTTTGTGCTGCAGGGAGGAAGGGGGCTGTTAGGCACTCTTAGGTGGGGAGGCTTTCATGTCAGCAGTACTTATGAGAGAGAGTCAACAGCATAAATCAGTGCAGCTTTGTTTGTGCTCAGATACGGATTTGCTGTTCAAGAAAACCTGGCATTTTAGCTGCCATTTTCATTCCTGTTGTTTTCCTTACAAAAAGCAGATCTGTAGATTGTGGATGGGGTGAAAAGTCTGACCTTGATTTTCCTGCAGTCCCCAGACTTTAGGCATTAGCAATTATGAAAAAAAAAAAAAAATTCAAATGTCTAATATGTTTCTGGGAGTTGTTCATATATTCGTATTTTTCTAGTCCTTTTAGGCTGTATAACATACCATACATAATACACCACATGATGCTCTGCCTTCTTGCTGCTGCCACTCTCTGCTTAGGACTTGGACCTTGTTTATTACTATGTGCTAGTCATCAAGGCACTCTGCCTTGGTTAATCAAAGTGAAACTGAGGTTTCATTACAGCGGGCTTATTTTTCCTATTTTTTTCCCAAAAGAGACATTTCCACTATGATTCCCTTTCTCACTCCCACTCTGAGAGACTTCTTTGTCCTTGTCCACTCTTCATCCAAGATTGCCAGGTCTCTGACCTTGTCATTCTCTTCAGATGCTCAAAATGTTACAGATTATTCTGTTAGAAAGAAAGTATTTTTTAATTTTTTTTTTTTTTTCCCACAACCTATCATGTTTTTCTACTCTGAAACAAAACACACTTCAGAAATGCAACTTTTTCTGTTGGAAAGAAGAGTAAGTTTAGGTCTTGTCACCTGTCATCAGAAATGGTCTTACCATAACCTGCCTTGGCTTCAGACACCTTGTATGGTTTCTGTGTCACAAATGTCCATGTCTCACCCTGGCCACAGCAACTCTATCTCTTCTGGCTGTTGCTCTGTGAAGGCACAGATCTAGTGTCATACTGACCAGCTCCACACACATAACTTGGATGCCCCAATAAATTACCAGTAGTCATCTCTGGTTGGCACATCTGCTTACATTTAACCCATGATGACCTCTACTACTGAAGACCTTTGTAACATCTACCACAGGTTATATTGATCTGTATTTTCCAGTTGGTCTTAGGTAGTTAACATTTTCCAAAATTTTGAATTGAAGTGCTGGGACAAATTCAGAGAAGGGCAACAAAGATGGTAAAAGCTCTGGGGAAAATGTTTTGTGAGGAGCATCCGAGGGACCTGGGGTTGTTTAGTCTGGGGAAGAGGAAGCTGCAAGAAGACCTTATTGATCTCTACAACTACCTGAAAGAAGGTTGTATTGAGGTGGGTCTTGGTATCTTCTCCTAGGTGACTAGTGATAGGGCAAGAGGTAATGGGCTTCAGTTGTGCCAAGTGAGGTTTAGGTTGGATATTAGGAAACATTTTTTTACTGACAGAGTGGTGAGGCCTTGGAACAGGCTGCCCAACGAAAGGGTGGAGTCACCATCCCTGAAGGTGTTTAAAAAACACATAGATGTGGCACTTCAAGTCATGGTTTAGCGTTCCAGATAATATTTAGTAGAACATTTGGACTTGATGACCTTGAAGGTAATTTCCAACCTTAATGATTCTATGATTCTATGAATCAGATGAATTTGCAAAAGTGACAGCAATCTTTTAATCTCTGATCATTTTTGTGTCCCTCCTCTGGACCCACTACATCAGGACCATGTCCTTCTTGTGTAGAGGGCTCCAGAGCTGGACACAGTACTCCAGGAGAGGTCTCACCAGAGCAGAGTGGCAGAGTCACCTCTCTTGGTCTGCTGGCCACACTTTTTTTGATGCAGCCCAGGATGTGATTGGCCTTCTGGATGGCAAGTTTCCATTGTTGCCTCATGTCCAGCTTTTAATCTACCAGAACCCCCAAGTCCTTTTCTGCAGGACTGCTCTCAATCCTTTCATTCACCATCCCAGGTGCAAGAACTTGCGTTTCGTCTTGTTGAACCTCATGAGTTTCACATGGCCCCACCTCTTCAGTCTGTCCTGGTCTCTCTGGATGACATCCCATATTGACATCCCATATCTGGCATATTGACTGCACCATTCAGCTTGGTGTCATCCACAAACTTGTTGAGGAAATTCCATTGCCACTTCCACATGACTGTTTTAGTGGTAAGGAGAAAAGTGGTCAGTTGGAAAGTGGCTGTGTTCATCTAAAATCTTGGAGACACAGGCTAGCAAACCACAGTAGTACCTAATAGGTTGGGGTTTTTTTGTCAAATGATCAATAGTGAGCATACAGATTGGGATTTTCACAAAAGTTGTGGCACATGAAAATGTGACTGTGATGCCATTAACTCTTTTCACAAAATTGTGGTAATACTGGGGAATAAACACTGAATTTGTAGTTCTAAGCACGATGCAGATGCAACTTATATAGTATTTTTCTCTGTACCTCTACAGCTTATGAGTTTCCTTTCATGAGCAGTCAGTGGGAGACAAATCAGTATTAGTACAATGAAGTATTAGTACACTTGGGAGAGTATTTCACAATACCAAAGACTTCAATGTCCTCTCTAAGGAATTTGTTCCCTGGGCCCAGAAGAGAAGCTCTGAGCATGAAAACTAAATATATTTCTTCTGTAGCAAAAATTATATGTCTGTCTTGGTGCTCTATAGTTTTTTAGAGAACAAGCACCAATGATGACGCTTCAAAGTCTTACGGCTATCATCTTCAATGACAAGTGCAGTTGACCTTATTCTAGCATCCTAAAGAAACATGTAGGTGACTATTCCAGATAAGAAACACGGTTCAAGTTTATAGGCAGCATTGCCATTCCTGCTGGAATTGTTAAAATAGTTCCTAAATATATAATTTACAGAGGAGTTATGACAATTTTACACACAGAGAATTCCTAATGAATGGTTTGAGTCGTGCTTTTGCTGGGGTCCATGGCAGTTTCATAAAGAGTGGTGGTTTAGATGGTTCATAGTCTACAGCAACATTTAATCCAAAGAACAGTTTACCTATGATTTAAATCAATGAAAACCAAGCTGTTTAAGAAATATGTACTTCAGAAATCTATATGAACTCTTATTAGTGAAACTGTTTTAATGCTCAGATCACCAGATAAGTGTTTATTATACATAAACATGATATGAGACATTTCATCTTGCAACAGTGATTTGGCACAGTTATCATCTAGTCCTGAAAAAATTTAGACTTAATTGTGAGGGTGGACAATGCCCAGATAGCCTTATCATGATCACATGGAAGTACAGACCAGCCTACAGAGCTGGTTCTTTTGACACATTGTTAACGGATGTTTTAATATAAAAATGTGAGAATTTAGGTGCCTCTACAGCATTTCTAAAATGATAACTATTATAATTCTCTGTATGCCCTTCTCTGAGACACAGCTGGTGACTCGGCTTTTGAGCTCTTCATGGACCTAGATTGGTAAAGTTACGCTGTAGTTTGCATATCCTTCATTATTCTAGTGCAAGTGATGAAAGCTTCTAGTAACAAAAGAACATTTAGTAAATAAAGACAATCTGACTTTTGTATGAGGATCAGATCTGCCTTTTTGTTCTAGTTATGCTCAATTTGATAGCCAATTTGCTGTTTGCAAAGAGCACGGGGCTGGGCAGCCAGGAAGAGTCATGAACTTCTTCTCCATACGATGTTTAAAAGGTGAGAGCATCAGAAAGGAGATTTTTTTGTCTGGGACATTTTCCTCTTGAGTTTTGCTGTCTTACCTTGTCACTGCTGCTGTACAGAACCAGGGGTTTCTTCTGTTGTGTGCACAGGTAAGGAAGGGGTCATGGTTCACAAGTTCACCCACACTGAAAGAGAAGATGGACATTTTAGCCAGAAGAGTGTTATTCTGTCACCTGAAAACTACTGCAGACTCCAATTAGAGACAAACAGAGACATGTATTTTTTCTCCTACTTGATTGGATTTTGACAATTAGCCATAACATTTGTTCAGGTTGGCAGCAACTTTTTCTGCATTGATTTATTCCCTAGCCCTTCAGTAATCATAATCAAGTCTCTTTTTTAGTGGAAAATTCCTCTTTCATCTCCATTTTCATGCTTACCTAGAAAACCATTTTTTTTTTTAAACAGCTGTAATAGGAAAAAGAAATATTCTCCTGTTTCTAGTCCTTCAATTTTAATACAGTTAAGAAGGTGTAAAAGAGATCTCCTTAACTTCTGCAGAATTCACTGGTGTTATATTTAATTAATCATAGCATTTCAGACACCCAAGCCTTTAGAAATGTAAAGGGCCTGAGGAAGGAAAGACTTTCATTTACTCTGTGTCATTTGTAATTATACCATATGATTTCCCTCATGGCCTCACTGTTTTCCTCAACTCGCTCTCCCAGCTGCTTGTGGAAAGGATCCTACAAAGCAGGAAACAAAAGAGCAAAAAACAACGGTCAATGAAAACTAAGTCCTGAGAAAATAAACCCAATATTCTTTCTTCAGTGTTATAGCTGGAAAAGCAACAATATTGAATATCTATCTTGTACACTACAATAGCTGTTCCTTTTCCCTCAGAAAGGGAGGAAAATCCTGGGCGGATAACCTAGCAGGTATGACCTTTTCAGATGAGATGCTATTTCTATCAGACTTAGCAGAAACAGTGTTTTATGAGTTATTCTGCAGGAATGAACTGCTGATAATCTAGCATCTGAGGAAAAGGAAGTGTTGCACAGGTAAATGAAACTGGGAGGGAAGAGAGGCTTCCAAGTATAGATATAATGGAGCATTGTTATCAGAAAATGAAGCATTGTTATCAGAAAATAGAGCATTGTTATCACAAAATAGTAGAAATAGGGCTAGGTGGATTCAGAAGGCCATATATGGATCTTTGAAATGAATGCTGCTGTGACAATTTCATATTAGTTGAAGAAAGGACCCAAGATATGTGTACTTAATTACAAGTACCCAAGTACTGTGTCCACCTCTGGAGTCCTCCACACAAGAAGGACATGGACCTGATGTAGCGGGGCCAGAGGGACTCAAAAATGATCAGAGGGCTGGAGCACCTCTCCTATGGAGACAGGCGGAGGAAGTTGGGGTTATTTAGCTTAGAGAAGGCTCCAGGGAGAACTTATAGTGGCATTCTAGTGCCTGAAGGGGGTCTACAAGAAAACTGGAGAGGGGCTGTTTATGAGGGTATGTAGCAATAGGATGAGTGGCCATGGTTTTAAACTAGAGAAGGATAGGTTTAGATTGGACATTAGGAAGAAGTTCTTTACTATGAGGGTGGTGAGACACTGGAACGGGTTTCTCAGGTGGTGAAGGCCCCATCTCTGGAGATATTCAGGGTGAGTCTTGATAAGGTTCTGTGTAACTTGATCTAGTTGAGGAAGTCCCAGCTGGGGGATTGGACTACAAGAACTTTAAGGATCCCTCCCAACCCAGCCCATTCTGGGTTTCTGTGATTCTAAGATATGACTTAAAACCATTTTGTTCCTGTTTAGGTATTTATATTTCAGATATGAACAGCTTTTAGATTAATTCTCAGGACAAGTGTATAATTTACACACTCACTAATGTATATCAAGAAATACAGAGGAAAACCCAAGGACCGATTGTTTTAATTCTAATTTTGTATGCTTTCCTTGCTTCTTTCTCCTTCTTTCCTCCAGTAAATGCATATTTTTCCTCCAGTGTAGGATGTTTCTCCCTCCCTCTCCCTATTTCACATGCTCCTGCTTGCCAGAGTGTATTTTCAAACTATTCCATTAGTATTGCTGTAATTCACAAGGACAGCTAAGGTTAGTTAGCACTTTTGGAAGATGGATGGTGTCCAGTTGGACATACATTTATTGCTATTCTCTATGAGTATCATGTGGTAACATCATATACATTTGTGAATTGTAGATTTTTTAGATACAAATGTTGTACAGGAAGCATCACATTTTATGTTTGCATTGAACAGAAAAAAATTATTTTCCCTCCAAAACAAGAGTATTTTATTTTGAAATAGGGAGAACTAATGCCTTTTCTGAGATAAAAAGTGTCATTAAGGGCCTTATTTCTAAGAAGAAAGCTTTCCAAGATAATAAAACAACAGTCTGTTGGAATAGAAGTTTTTGGAAGTAAAGCTGATTTATATATCCCAAGTGAGTTTGTTCCAAGTGCACATACAATAGAGAAATAACAGCTTGGAAGGTGGAAATGGCTAGCCTCTGTAGCAGCAGCATAGCAGAACAGCACAATACCTGACAATTACATTTATAATCCATGATGCAGTGATAAAATATCTTCTCGAATGTATTCTAATTTGAGTTATTATTGTCTAAATTACTAAGATTTGAACTACAGTTTAAATCAGCTTGTACTTGGCTAGAAGATGTCTGAGTACATTCCACTCCTTCATCTCATATACATCTCTCTCTGAATACAACTTAGTGAATGTTCTTCACAGTACTTAGATAACCTAACTAATGGTCTATCAATAAGTCTTGGATATCACAGAATTGCAGCTGGATAAGGTGTTCCTTTCCTGTTCTCAGCAGTTAGCTCTTTTTTGCATGCTTAGTGCTGAATGTTATTCCCTGTAAAACCAGCGGGTGTTATGACATAATGTAATGAGAAAAGTTCTGTGCCCTCCTCTAAATAAAGTCTAAAGCTTATTTAGTGGGTAGCTGAATAGCTAGCTCCATGTACCTGCAGGCATGAGAGTACACAGATGCAGGGGATGATGGGGCTTCAAGTACAGTAGCCTTTTCGATTCCTTGGTTCCTGCTCCACGTAAGACTAGGAGGTGTGTACAATAAATTAAAGGGTCATAAGGGCTGTGATCTGCTGTCTAAAGAACCCTAGTACCAGTTTGCACCGGGATCCACACCACAGTGCCCTCTGGATCATATCCTTGTCACTGTCTCTGTTGATTATTGTGAAAATGGATGTAACACGGGCTTTGGGGGATTTTGTTTTCTCTTTGGCAACATTTTGTCTCCTTTGTGCCCTCAGAATGATAAAAAAAAATGCATGGAGTGTAGAGAAACTGCACTAAAAGAGCAGGCAGAGTCTTGTGCTTAACTGTATGAATTCAGTTCTGGAAGAGAACTCAGGAGATCAGCACAGACAACCTCCTAAAATAAAGTAAGATCAAATATAATGTGATGAAAAGTTTCTTTGCTGACTCCTAAAAGCTTCATGTGAAGGTGCCTCAATATTTCTAATGGGGCTGTGGGATTGCTTAACAGCATATCCATCTGTTGAAAATTCCAAGGGATTTGCTTTGATGAGGTCTCTAATTGTCTCTGTGCCAGTTTCCCCATCAACAGAACGGTATGCTACATCCAGGAGTATTGTTAGACTGAATTATTCCATCTTCAAAATGCTTTAGATTGTAAGTTAAAAAGCAAATTAAAAAAAAAAAAAATCCAAAATCTGTTTAATTATCATATTAGGGGAAATGGCAATAGAAATTGTTCAGTCACTTCCACAGATCAAATGTTGTGATGCAGCTTCTAGAAATGGATTTAGAGGGATGAAAGGAAAGTCCAGACATGACTGCTGCTAAGCTTTGGAGCTTGCTGTTGTGTATCTTTGCCAGTTTAATGCTGTCTGAGCAGATTCCACTTAACCGTGTCCAATTCCTGGGCCTCAGGCGGCCTCACTGGTACTGGCAGACCAACAATGTGCTTCTACCTGGCTCCAGCACATGGTGTTGATACAGGAACTTCCTCAGAGGTCCTGTACCCTTTCAGTGTTAAAGGTGTAACTGTTCCAGGGGTAAATTTGGGTTAAATAGGGATGGGACCTTGCTGCTCTCACTGAGGAGGTTGTAAGATGTATAATGAATGTGTCATGGGCCAAGAGAAGATAAATAGATTGATGCCTACCACAGATACAGCAAAAGCATGAAATTGAATTTTATCTTTCCGTGCTGGCTGGTACTAGGTTACCTAATCTCATTTTTTTTCTCATGTTTTCATTAATATTGCTTTCCAACATTGATTTTTTTTCAAAAGTGTTGACTGACTTCAGATATAGCTACAAATCATGAGAGTTGTGCTTTAAGCATCTGAAATATTATACAGTGATGAAAGTGTTCTCAAATATTGTTGTCTAGGTTACACAAACTGAGTACTCAAAACCAGCACATGCCACTCATGTGAAATCTCTCTGTGAGTAATCCAGAGTTTACTGTCCCGGCTACAGCAGGGCTTAGGTGAAAGGTAAGTGTCTAAGCATAAGCAAGCAGTTGGAAAGGCTTGGGACCTCAGATACATCCCATGAGTGCTGATGTCAGCCCAATGTGGCTCTTCTGTGGTTTGGAGAATGAGGTAGTGAACTCTGGCTGGAGATTTCTACCTATGCTGATTAAATGCTGTTGGCATGCTAACTGACTGTTTACCCAGAAAGAAGATGGGTTCTTCATTTTCCTTAGCTCACCTCCTCTCTGGGGACTGCTTCTACTCTTTGGCCATTCAGGATCATGCAGTTCTGCTTTGTTTTTTGCTATCACTGACACTTCTGTACACTGTTCATTTTGAATCTATGGGGTGGTTTTGAAATGAGTTTGTCAGCCCCTAATTGAGCACAGACCTTCTGCTTGGGGAAGAGCTGTGGGTGAAAATGTTAAAGTTAAGGAGGTCTGGAGCATAACCAAACAAATAGCTAGGTCAATGTTTACAAGACATGGACCACAGTAGACATATGTACTGTATGGTCACGTATTGCTTATGATGGTGCTAAAATGGGTCTTAAAAGGCTCTTTGTTTTCCTACTTCTCCATCTGGAGTCTGAACCCTGAGACTGATAAAGGGCAGGTGGTGGTTTTGGGCTCGTTAGGACACAATCTGCTTGCTCAGCGAGGAGTTGATAAATGACTCCCCAAGAAGAATGAATTATTCAGTAATGGAAGTGAAGAGGACCAAGCTTCCATTCCTGCAGTCAGGTCATGGCACTGGAGCACTTGTCTGTGTATTATATTGTACTTTATTATGACAAGGAGCGATCAGGTCTGTTTGTGTATGCACAATTCAGAGCCCCTAAGCAAGCATACTAAATAAATATAATAAACTTGTCATAGGGAGCACTTCTGTGGTTTGTGACCTGTTTTTCCTTTAAAACATATTTTCCAAATGTGAGATGAGTGATCTGAATGAGTTTAGGGAATAGCCTATACTGTTATGATTGTTGCGAGCACATACTGAATCATTCCATCAAGTTTGCAAGCCAGAAAGATCATCACTTCAAATGTACAAAAGGGAAAAGCAGGAAAAATCATGAAATACTTCGCTCCCATGGTTTCAGTGGGCTGTGCTAGGAAGAGGTTGTATTAGTGTGGCAGTCTTAAAATCTAACACATAAAAATAGGAGTGGAAAATAGATGAGAAATGGGAAGAAACAATGAAAGGAACTTAACCAGTTGGGCCTTCCTCCTTTTATAATCAGATTCTGTATTTCTGCTCTTGGAGAGGAGACACTTTTCCTTGGCTGAGCTGGACTGAGCAGCTCAGGTAAGGCTGGGTAAATATGTCTGTGTTTAGGTTCCCCCAAGGCTTTGGGACTTACTAAATGCATTGTCCTTTAGGGAGGAAGGGAGGTGATGGGGGAAGGAGTTAGACAAAAGACTGGATCTTGCAGTGCCAAAGGGCACAGAAGGGTGACAGAATCAGGGAATGGAAGGGTTTGGAAGGGACCTGTGGGGATCATCTAGCCCAACCTCCCTGCCAAAGTGGGGTCACCCAGAGCAGGTTGCAAAGGTTTTGAGTCTTCAGAGAAGGAGACTTCACAACATCTCTGGGCAGCCTGTGCCAGGCTCCATCACTGCCACAGTAAACAATTTTTTCCTCATGTTTAGGTGGAACTTTCTGGGTTTCATTCTGTGCCCATTGCCCCTCATCCTATCACTGGGCACCACTGAAAAGAGACTGGCCACATCCTCTTGACACCTGCCCTTTAGACATTGATAAGATCCCCTCTCAGTCTTTTCTTCTCCCGGCTGAACAGCCCTAGGTCTCTCAGCCTTTCCTCATAAGAGAGACGTTACAGTCCCCTCAGCATCTCCACAGCCACCCCCACCCCCAACCGTGCCCTACTGGACTCTCTCCAGTAGTTCCCTGTCTGTCTTGAACTGGTAACCCCAGAACTTCAGATATGGCCTCGCTAGGGCAGAGCAGATAGGGAGATGAAACTTCCTTGACCTCCTAGCCATACTCTTATTAATGCACCCCAAGATAACATTGGCCTTCTCGTCCACAAGGGCATACTGCTGGCTATCCATGCATTAGCTTTTGTACAGAGATTCTTGAACCATATTCAACACCATGCTACATACCCTGGTTAACAAAGCTTACATATGCATAATTTGGCTCAGCTAGTTAGTAACTTGTATCAACCACGTGCCCAGTGTTGCGGTCTCATGACCATTTCATCTGTCTTCTGCAAACAAACTGTGACCAGGTGCTGCCTGCTTAACTGGCATTCTGTAGGTGGAGTTTCAAAAGTTATGGGTGAATCTGAAATGACAAACATGATGCTATCTTACAGTCCAGTGTTAGCCACTTTACATGCATGAAGACTTGCACACAAGAGAAGAGAGTTGTTTAGGGGGAGTTTTCTTTCAAACTGAGTGTTAGCTGGGTTTGTTATTGCACAAAGTAAGGAGGAAGAGCCTTCTGTGTGTCAGTGGGGAAGGAGAGTTTAAATGGTTATAAAAGCAAAAGTGAAAATTTGGGCAGGAAGGATATGAAGAAGATGGATCTGCTGGATGAACCAACAGATTATGCTATGACCTGAGGCAGCTGGATTTCAAAGGATTTCTTCTTCCTTGTGAGGAGAAGAGGAGGAGACAATTCTCATTACTTCCAGAAGTTACTGTGAATCCAGAGATGAAAACTTTGTCCATGCCTCCGGTCTCTTAAGGAGGGGTGCTATTAAGCTATCAGATTGATGTTAAAACTTGTACCTTGGCAGGCAGAGGCACATTCTGTGCACGGAAGCAGTATGGAGAAGAATATGCTGACTATTGCATGCCTATAAACTCCGCTTGAACGAGGAGCCCAGTTCAAGCCCTCTAGCCCCAGGCACATCGCTGGTGATGGTGACAACTTTGAGTACCATCTTTTGTATCAGGATTTTATGTCTGTAGTAAATAACAAACAATTCAAATGTCAAGAGAGGTTTATCATTAGGGAGGGATGTTTTTTCTCCCTCTTGAAGTTTTTCCAGTCTGTGAGAATCAATTGGGAGAATTTGGAGTTAACATTTGTTCCAAAGAGCCAAAGATCAGTGCGTTCCCTTGGCTTCCTTCATTAGCTGGAAAAGGTGGGGGAAGGAAAATAAGCTTGTAGCTTAATAGGAAATCAAAACTGGTTTGTGAATGTGTGTCTAATCTTACTTATTCATACACATGTAAAGTATGCTGGTGGTGTCACATAGTCAAAAAAGCAGCTTGCCAGTGCTGCTAAATTACTATTTATTTCCTTTTAATTCCACTGGGCGTGACTTTTATGTCCAAATACATCTATCATTTTGTTGGACTTTTCTTTAGCCCTACTACAGCCCTGAAAGGTTATTTAAGTTTTTGCATGTGGGAATGACCAGCTGTGAAGACTTAGAACTGAAAAGGATACTTTCATATTTTGACCTGACTTGACTTTGCTTTAAAACAACAAGTCTTTTGTGTTTTAAAACAAGTCCTTTTTTTGCAGAGTAAATGAAACCATATATAATGTTACCCTTTTAGAAAGTCCTTGCCTTCCTTTAGGGGAAAATACAGTATTTTAATCATGGAATTTTGCCAAAAGTGATATGATAGGTTCCTCTGATTAGTTTAAGTATAACATAAATATATGATGCTGAGGATGTCAAGGAGTCTGGTGCAGTGTGCTTGGATTATATGTGCATACACTGTGTTGAAAAAGAGATCAGTGGCGTTCCGCAGTTTAATTAGGCCTGCAGAAACCAGTGAATTGGTCTATGGCTGAACTGGACTATACAAGTATGGCAATTTGCTGGAGTGACATGGCAGCTGAATATGCTTGTGATTGTGCTGGAGATACATGCCGACTGCTTCCCACTCACTTAGCTGAGCTGGAGAGAAAACCTCTTTTCTCATGGCACAGCTTCCAAAGAGTCCTTTCAAGTAATGGAAATGAAGTGATGCAATGAGATGCTCTTGTAGAAAGTTTTGCATTTTATAGAGGAGTCCATTAAGTAATTATCTTCTTTATTGACATAACAGGCCTGGCAGGAGTACTTGTGTCACTGGAAATGTTTATAACCAGATCCCTGAGAAAATGTTGGCGTTTCACTCACCCGCCATCGGAAATTACATGAGTTAGTAACATACTGCTTTTGGAAGGTCTTTCTGATTTAGATTAACGAAGCGTTTGACAATCTTCCTACAGCTACTGGTTCTTGTGCTGTAGGAAGCAATGGGTGAGCTGCAGTGCCAAAGGCTGTGTTATTTCTGAAGTCTTTGAAGCCTGAGTAAAGACTCAAGTCTGACATTTCATCAGAGGAGCTTGGGCCCCAACTGTCAAATAGCCAAAAAGAAGGGTGTGCTGTGAAATGAGTGATTGCTTGCTGAGGACTACCTGAAGTCTATTAGCCAATGAAAAGGTCATGAAATTTAGGCAGTTGTCTGGAGATACATTATATCTTGTCAGATAGGGACTGACAGAAAAAAATATAGATGTGTCTTTGGGCAGAGAAGCCCTTCAGGTTTGAAACAGTCGACAAACTGAAAGCTGAGTATAGGTAAGTTCTTTATGTGGAATTTGTCATTTGGGGCCTGAATTAGATCCTCCCTGTCCAAAAGCATGTGGTTTTTTTCCAACTGTCAGCAGCTTTTGCAGAATGACTGTATTTCTCCATGCATTTGGCCTTGCTTATGACCTCAGGGCATAATGAAAAAAGGTATTTACAAACAATAAGAACTGTAGTCACATAAACAGTGCAGGCCATGTCTTCAAAACCTTTTTTTTTCAATGTGTAGATATATCTTCCATACCCACCATGCTGATTGTATTGCATTAAATGAGCTAAAGGAAAAGTAGTTTTCTAGCTAGCTAAGTGCCATCAAATACACATGGAACCTATATGGGCCTTGTAACATACCTTGAAGGCCATTGTCAGCTGTGCCTGGAATGACTAACATTGTTCAAATAAAACAAGAGAAAAAGAAGGAAAAAAAAATGGTCTGGAAAATCATCCATAACTGGGAATGTTTTGACTAGACAATTTAAAGTCACCACATGAGAAGTAGGTTTAGATCACACTTTCCTGGCTTTTGATGGTTTTTACCAAGGTTAGCATTTTAACTTGTTAGGAAGATGATTTTCTTTTCTTTATGTTCTCCTTTCTCCAGAGAGGTGTTACCACAGGAAAGGGAGAATGGGTAAAGGAATTGCCAGATCATGGTGAATCTTCCTAAGCATTAGATGGTGGGCTTTCTAATTGATGTCAGTGGGATAGAATTGAAGATATTGACTCTATTGACCATGCTTTTTCATCTATTGAGTAGACACTGGGAACAATGAAATGTGTCATTTTAACTGCAAGTAATCAGAGATCCAGGCATATTTTGGACATTCAGCAGGGAGAAAACACGTGTCAGAATACTGAAAGTGAGAAGTTATGATAGAATCATAGAATCAATGGCTTGAGTTGGAAGGGACCCTAAAGATCACCTAGCTTCAACCGCCCTGCCATAGGCAGGGACACTTCCCACTGAACCAGGTTGCTCAAAGCCTTATCCAGACTGGCCTTAAAAACTTCAAGGGATGAGGAGTCCACAGCTTCTCTGGACAAACTGTTGCAGTGTCTCACCACCCTCATGGTAAAGAACTTCTTCCTAATCAATGTAAATTCACTCTGCTCTAGTTTAAAAGCATTGACCTTTGTTTTATCACCACATGCACTTATACAAAGACCCCCCCCCCAGCTTTCTTGTAGGCCCCCTTCACTTACTAGAAGGCCACTATAAAGTCTCCCCAGAGCCTTTTCTTCTCCAGGCTGAACAGACCCCACTGCCTCAGCCTGTCCTCATAGGAGACATGGTCCAGCCCTCTAATTATCTTTGTAGCTCTCCTCTGGACCCACTCCAATGGATCCATGTCCTTCTTCTTTTGTTCCTCACAGTGTTTCTAACTGATCACTGCCAAATTGTACCCTTTATGCTTTGCTTTGCTTCTAGGGCCTCTAGAGAAGACTGCAGGTTGCTTTATCTGTGAATAATGTGTTGTCATCACATGGCAACATCAATTGTTTCAGCTGCTGAACAAACAGAAAGAATAAAAGTGTCAGAGCACTGAGTAATTATTTCCTTCACCGCATTGTAACATTACCTTTTGGTGGCAGTGTATTTCCACTGCTCAATGTCTAGGGTTAACGAGGTAGAAAAGGCATTCATACAACAATACCACTGTTCCCACAACATGAAATCTTTGAGTCATCCTTCCATTGAAATTTTTGCTGCCTTATCCACTAGCTACATCTGCTGAATTTCTTATCAGTCTCTCCAGAACATCAGACATTTATGGTGATCCCATCTCTTACTCATGCTCTACTCATCTGACAATATGACTAGTACTGCTTTTCATACTGACTTCTTAAATCCCTCCTTTCACTTTGAGGTCATTTAGAGTGCAGATGTGGATGGAAGTTAATACAACACGAATACCTAGCAAGTACATGCAAGTCTATAGAATCCCAGAATCCCTATGGTTGGAAGACCTTTAAGACCATCAAGTCCAACCATTCTCTAACTCTACCAGACCCACTACTAGACCATATGCTTGAGCACCACAACTAAACACTACGCAGGGAAGGTGATTTGATCACTTCCCTAGGCAACCTGTTCCAGTCTTTAGTAAGACATTTCTAACAGACGTTTTTACTAATGGCCAACCTAAACACCCATGGCGTACACTGAGGCCATTTCCTCTTGTTCTGTTAACAGTTAAAGGGTTAATGGTTCAACTCTAGGATCTATAAGGTCTTTTCCAACCCAAACAATTCTAGGATTCTAGGACTCTGTGGGTTCCAGTGCTACCAAGGGCTGGGCTGTGACGTCACCTAGAGACAGACTGTGAGGTCGCCGAGCAGTGGCTTGTGACACGGCGCCCTG
>JANVCC010010369.1:5657365-5675156 GCA_025345505.1 Todiramphus chloris collaris
TTGCTGTCCCCACCTGTGCTGCTGTCTCCCCCTTTTCCTGGTGCTACGCCGTCCCTTGCACAGAATCACTGAAACACAGAATGCTATAGCTGGAAAAGAGCTTTGAGATCATCAAGTCCAACCATTCTCTAACTCCATAAGTGCCACTACTACACCATATCCTTGAGCATGAAATTTATTTGGCTTGCAATACATCCATGGAATTTTATTCAACCACTTTTCTGGGCAGGCCAGACAGCCATTGGGCTTTTTGACCACCTGTGCACACTGCTGACTCATGGTCAGCTGCTTTTCAATCAACACACTCATGTTTTATTCTGCCGGGCAGCTCTCTATCCACTCCTCCCCAAGCCTGTAGCGCTGCAGGGGTGTGCTGAGTCCCACATGCAGGTACCAGGACTTGGCCTTGTTGAAGCCTATGAACTGGCCTCAGCCCACTGAGGCAGCCTGTCCAGGTCCCTCTTAAGAGCCTTGCTATCCTGAAATAAGCCAACACTCCTACGTAACTTGGTGTTGTCAGTAAAGTTACATAGGGTGCTCTCAATCTGCTCATCAAGGTCGTTGATAAAGACGTCAAACAGGAGTGGCCCCAGCACTGAGCCCTGGGGAGCACCAGTTGTGACCGTCCACCAACTAGATTTATCTCTATTCCCTACCACTCTTTGGGCCTGGTCATGCAGCCCGTGCTTGTCCCAGCAGTGTGTACACCCACCCAGGCCTGGGGCAGCCACCAAGTGTGTCACTGTGTCATGGAAGGACATGAGGTTTGTTAAGCAGGACTTGCCCTTCATGAACCCATGCTGTCTGGGCATGATCACCTGGTTGTCCTGTAAATGGTGTGTTATGACAATCAAGATGATTTGCTCCATGACCTTCCCTGGCACTGAGGTCAGACTGACAAGTCTGTAGTTCCCCAGGTCCTCCTTCCAGCCCTTCTTGTAGATGGGTGTCACACTTGCTAATCTCTACTCTGTTGGGACCTCCCCAGTTAGCCAGGGCTGCTGGTAAATGACGGAGAGAGGCTTGGTGAGCACATCTGTCCACTCCTAAAGCATTCTTGGGTGTAACCCACCTGGCCTCATAGACTTGTGTATGTCTAGCTGGTGTAGCAGGTTACTAACCATTTCTTCTTGAGATTATGGAGGTCTCATTCTGTGTTCCCCATCCCTGTCTTCCCAGTGGAGGGTCTGGCTGCCCAGCAAACAACTAGTCCTACTATTAAAGACTGAGGCAAAAAAGGCATTCCATACCTCAGACTTTTCCTCATCCCTCGTAACTGCATTTCCCCCTGCATTCAATAAAGGATGAAGGTCCTGCTTGGCCCTCCTTTTGTTGTTTTATAGAAGCAGCTTTTTTTTTGTCGTTTATGGCCACAGCTAGACTGAGTTCTAGTTGGGCTTTGGACCTTCCAATTTTCTCCCTTCAGAGCTTCACTGTATCTTTGTGTCCTCCTGAGTGGCTGCCACCTTTTCCAAAGGCTATAAAATCTCCTTTTGCTCCTGAACTCTAGCCAGAGCTCTCCATTCAACCACGCTGGTCTCTTCCCTGCCTGTCCGTCTTTCAGGACATTGGGATGCCCTGTTCCTGCGCTTTTAAGATTTGCTTCTTGAAGCATGCCTAGCCTTACTGCATTTCTTTGTCCTTCAGAACAGCCTTCCAAGAAATGCAGTCAGTCTCCTGAATATGCCAAAGCCTGCCCTACGGAAGTCCAAGGTGGAAGGTCTGTTGACCCCGCTCCTTACTTCTGAGAATCCAAAACTATTATTTCATGATCACTAAGCCCAAAATGGCCTCCAACTGTAACATCTCCTACAAGTCCTTCTCTGTTAGCAAGCAGCAGTTCCAGGAGGGCACCTTCTCTGTCTCTTTCAGCAGCTGCATCAGGAAATGACCTTCCACACACTCCAAGACTCTCCAGGGCTGTTCCCTCTATGCTGTATTATATTCCCAGTACACATCTGGGAAGCTGAAGTCCTCCACAAGAACAAGAGGTAGCAATTGCAAAACCTTTCCCAACTGCTTACAGAGTACTTCATTAGTCTTGTCATCTTGATTGGGTGGCCTGTAACAAACTCACACCATGGTATCTATCTTGTTGACCTTCCCCTTGATACTTACCCATAAACACTCAACCCTGTCACCTCCATCATTAAGTTGTAGACTTTCATAACCCCCCCTGACATAGAGGGTCTACCCCACTGCCTCGCCTTCCTCACCTGTCCCATCTGAAAAGTTGGTAGCCATCAATTGCAGCACTCCAGTCACGTGATGTATCCCACCAGGCTTCCGTGATGGCAGCTGTATCACAGTTTTCTGTAACTCTGAAAATCCACAGGACAGCTCAGGTAAGTATCTGAGAGCTGCAATCTCAAACAAAATGCTGCAGAGAGGGCATCTATCAGGTACCAAACAAAGGATGTATGGGCTGCACCTGTTCCTTCTGCTCATGCAACTCTTAGAACACTTGATATTTTTCAAGTTGCATAATCTTGATCCAAGGTGTGCTGTCTTACTGCAAAAAGGCTCCTCTGTAGTCCTACATTCTCTTTGTTCTCTCATTACTAGAGAAAAAGAGATGGAACTCCTGCTCTGAGTTCTTAAAACAAATGCTAAATGCATTTAAACACACATCCTACACCATCCTCACCTTTCAGGTGGTCTGTGCCACCACATGGAAAAAGCTTGCTAGATGGTCTCAATGTGGATGCATTTTTTTTTGTAGTTGCAGGCACACGTATAGTCTAAGTCATATTTAATCACTATTCAATTCACTCTTTGTGAACCTTCCAGCACCTCTATGAAAAACAAGGTGTAGAGACTTGCTGTGATCATAAGGTCCTGTATTTCAGCCAGGAATTCCTGCTGCTGTCTCCTCACCCACCTGTGATAGCCATTATCAGCTGTGAACTTATGTCAAATCCTACAGCTGTGTATCTACCATTTCAGGCTACTTTAGCACCAAAATCATTTGGTAGTAAGATTTCACTTCTCTACTCAATACAGCACTTGGATCCCAGACTGACTGCAAGAAAATATTATTTACCCCAACACATCTGGTAGAGCTTTACAGGAACTTACTGGTCTTTAAAAACGACATAGTTCAGGCTGAGAATTGAATGATGGCTTGTGGTAAAGCTTTACCAAGTGTGTGTGCCCAAAGTTACACTTTCCTTCTCACAGTGTTTATATCGTGGTCAAATGTCAAGGTATTCTTGGATTCTCATGTCTCTTTGGCATGAGAAAAAAAGAAAGCAAAGCAAGAAAAACGACTTTAGGATTCTAACATGGGAAAACAGCATTTTCTTCATATCTTAGTAAGAGGTACCAATCTCTTCAAAGCCAAAGTTCTGAAAAAACAAAGAGCTTATCTTGAGGCAAACACCTGCCTAAAGCTGCAACTTCAAAAGAACTGAAATTTGTCACAATTTAAAGATCGTTTACAGATACTTTTACTGGAGGCAAGTGTTGAGCATCCCCACCAGAGATGACACTGATCTCTGACTGTAATAATTTCTAATGCTTGCACACACCCTAGTGCTTCTGAACTCATGTACTGCCAGCAACTGCTGAGAAACGTGTTATTTGGTTTGCTGCTGAGCAGCACCATCGAGCAACCATGCAGCTAGTATGTCATGAATATCCTCTAAATGTCACACAAAGCGGAAAATGAAAAAAACCCAAACTCCAAACCAAGTACTGTAGATCAACAACCTGCATTTAGGACAAAATGAAGAACTGCTATATAAAAATAATTTTAAGGACTGAACAAAAAATATGACAAGCAGGAAGAAACCTGTTTGCCTGAACTTCTTCAATGATAAAAAGTCATGAACAGGAAGGGCTTTTGCAGTAAAACGCCTTCATGTCAACAGTTTTCTGATCCTTAGAAATAAAAATTTTCTTGTCTTGTTTTCACTGGTATTCCTAGTCACAGGTACATATAATAGATTATTAAGAATTAGTCTGATAAGTAGAACAACTTTGGATGAACTGTAAACGCGTGGATATCATGCAAACACTGCTACTCATAATATTAAAAGCTAGAACTGCTTCATATTAAAAGTCATCAGATGATTCTCTGCATATTTTGAACATGTAAACACCCAACAGTCAAAACCCAAGAGTCCTTAGGAATTTCCCTTCCCCCTAGTCTCGGAATGGTACCTTTGAAATCCATAAATGAGTTGCTTTGATGCTATATTTGAAGCAGTATCCACATTTAAAGATTCAGAAATAGATTTTTGCCTCGCCCCAGATCGCCTGCGCAGTTGAAGGCTTCTATGTGTGCACAGTATGGTCACCACCGTACAGCCCAGTGTACCTCTGAACCTGCTGGTCTACAGCCAGGGCTATTTATGTGGCCTAAACTGGAGAAATCTGTTTTTCCTGGCTCTAGATTAGAAAAGTTTTTTGGGCGAGTACTTCTGATGGTGATTTAGATATGTAAGTATACGTGAGATAATAGAAAGCTAGTAAGTTCTTTCTAAATGCAGGGTAACCTGGATCTATAAAACAAGTTTTTCAAACACGAATGACAACAGTTACATAACTTGCAGTATATTTTATTGCCAGCTTAGCTCATTCTGATCACACACCTGTTCAGAAAAATAACAAATACTGCTGACGGACATCTCTAATGCAGTCAATATGAAGTCATACAGTTGTCAGGTGTAAACACACCTGTCAGGCACTATTAAAATAAGTCACTACATTACTGAAAGTTCGTAAAATTGTAAAATAAATGCTAATGGCAAGCATTACTAAAAGTAGCCTACTCTTTATTAGTAGTGAGTGTAATCTAATTTAGTTGTTTTCTTCAAACTCTGGAGTACTGGGACATGCAATTTCTTTATCTGCACATTCCTAAGAAGCTAACTGTTCAGTTAGCTAACGTGGCAACCTCATATTACATGCAACAACCGCTGCAGAGACTTTAGAATCCTTTTCTAACAATACTGAAAAAAATCTGGGGAATGATTTACCTGAGAATTAGGTCTCTAAAAATTAATACATAGGATATTTTACACAGAACAGGTTGTAAAATCCCACATCCACGCCTTCTCAGTAGCTAGTCAGACGTCACTAAAATTATGGTCCTTACCTATATTCATATATCAACAATAAGAATACTGATTATTTTAAGAATTACAAGTTTAAAAAAAAAAAAAAAGCTGACTGTAGCTTAGGCCAGAGGTCCTAATTTTAGGATGCAAGTATAGCTATAATAAAATAACAGGAATTGTTCAGACAGTAAGAACTGAAAATATTTTCATAAACATGTTGTAGAATCACAATGTTTTTTTATTTTTCTAAGAGTGGTCTTATTGCTAGATTTATCATTTTCAACTTTCATTAAATGGGTCTATCAGACAAAAATTTAAGTCTTCTCAATCGCATGGTGTAAAAAAAAAAAGCTCTCCTGAAACTCAGATATACAACAGACAGCCTTTCAAGAGTTACAGCAGGAGTGTCAGTACTGACAACGTTGAAAAGTACATGTCATCCAGAGTTACATTATGATCACTAATAATGTATGTGATGTGCTGTTTGCAGGAGGGGGGGTTGTCCACTAGACAGGCTATCCAGTGTGAGAAAGAAGACTTGATGACATTTTCCCATCTTCTCCTGACAGAAGTTCTTCCATGCTCTGGTGTTTGGTAGTAGGGTGTAGATGACAATTCCTAGCTGCTACTGCACAAAGAGAATGCTAAAGGCCATCACGACACAGCACACAGCCACGTAGGGGCTCTTCCGTTCACCTGAAAGGAGGGAAAAAAACAAACCAAACAAAAATCCAGGCATGACTGAACAGATCTTGGCTGCTTGTAGCCTAACATGGTAATTATCCGCTTGCACATGCAAATTACTGTTCAACAATTCTTATCTGGAGGAATGCTACTGCAACTATAGCTGTGTACTGAGGAAGAACATGCATGGGAGAGGGAAAACTAAGATGTAGGCTAGGATATGTTGCTACATAGAGGCAGAGTTGGAGATATTTGCTTTAAGCAAAGGTCAACGCAATGACTGATATCTTACTACAAACTGCCTTTTCTGAGATGTAGTTTCCAGGAAAACACTAAAAAACCCCAAAGAAATACATTGCTGCTATCTCTTGCCACCAAAGAGAGTCAAGAGGCAGGCACTGGAAAGCTGGTCAAGACACGAAGTCTTTCACTGTCTCTGCTCCCAGTTCCAGCTAAGGGCTGTTGCTGCTCCAAAGCCATTACATGGCAGCTGAAAAGAGGTGAACCTCGATGCTGCCTGGCCATGACAGCTGCTATATGCAGTGTGCATCTCCTTTGCACAGTATTGTGTAGGAGCCAGCTAACTGTCTGGGCAGCAAACAGTGGCCCAGACATGGCCAGATCTCTTTTTATTTTGCTAGAGGGACATAACATTGTTAGCATGTGGAGAGGATCTGGTCCACAGATTTTCAGGTTAGTGTTCGGAGTGGTTAACAGGTTACAGAGGTTGCACAGACACCTCTATTTCTAACTCTTTCAAATTAGTGCTAGCAGTTTTTCATGGCAGACCATGGATGAAAGTTAATTTTACTTCATTAACAGACTTATTTGGTGGCAAAGGCAATCCAGAAAGACTATTCCCACCCATTTGGTCCAGAACAAAATGTTAGAGAGGTCTCTTGTTCACCAAATAAACCATGAAAAAACCCCCAAAGAATCTTAGGTAGGGAACTGTAACAGAATCAAGGTAATATTAATAATGTTAACCTTACTGATACTTATTGACATGGACACTTCCTCCATTTAATTATCCAGGCATTTTTATTCTTCTACTTAACCATTACTCTTAATGAATCCACGGATTTCTCTCTGGAGAGCAGAGTCCCCTACATTGGATGGTACTTCCAGCCTACAAAACTGTCAGGAAGTGTTAACACAGCAGTAATTTTTTAAAGTGAGAAGATTCCTGGTTTTACACATTCAGAATCATAAGGACAGAGCTGTGGGGTGTTTGCTTTAAAAAATTCAGCTTCCTTTTGCTGTGTGAGGTATTTTGTCTTACCATGAACCATCTTCTCCAAGGCACTGTTTTCAGAAAAACTTTAAAGAGAAAAAAAAAAATTCCAAGGCTCCCAAGTCTAGAATTAAGGTGTAACCCTCAAAAAAGAGTTTCTTTTGCCAGCAGGACATTCAAACACATGAGGAACAAACTTTCCACAGCAAAAGAAAAATAAAATACTTGTAGTGACACCTCCCATAAGCAAAAGTGCCACAGTGACATTACAAGATGTTGCCATGATCTGGCATATATTTAATTAAACTTCAAATAACCGAATGAATTAATGTCTGCAGTTTCACATCTGTTTAAAATAAATTTTTGAGGAAGTCCACCTCCTACAGCTTAGAGTATTACAATTTTCATATGGGTTATCCTTTCCTGCTCTTAATTTTCTTAAAAGAGAAATCACCATGTGGCAGGATTAAACATCATTTTGCACAACTTTGTAAATATGTAACCACTTGCTAGTTATTAAAATCTTATGCACATGTGGAAAGGTTGTTTAAACATACTGGGTAAGTTAAATGTAAAGGAAGCCAGTAGGCAATTTCATTTTTAAAAGCCTACACTTTCTACATGCCTTTGTGATTAAAAGAATTAAAATGATAGGAATCATCCTCAAAGCCCATTTCCCATGCTGAGACTATGGTACCATTATTTAACGAAACATACAGAAGGAAAGTTACGATGCTACCTCCTCAGCTGTCAGTCTAAAAGTTAAATTGGTCTGCTCTAGATGTAAACTTAAAAGAAATTAGTGTTTTACATGAAAAAGAGGAAAGGAAGCGGATCAGTAATGGGCACCAGAGTGCACGCATTACCCTGGATGCAGCAAATGCAAACATGCTAATGTCACTACGTGATGGGAAAGCAAGACTATATATTCCAGATGAACTGCCGTTCTTAACTTCATCAAGTTGCCAGGGACCTCAGAAAACCCCTTGCGTACTCTTTTAAATAGAGTAAATTTTAAATTTTAAGCTGTTTGCTGTGCTTGGCTAATAGAAAGAATACCTTTGCAGTTAGTTAACTACAAAGATGGTAAGGTAGGTGTTCTCTTCAACCTTGAACAAACCTGAATGCAACTGAATTTTTACATTTGTTTCTGCTGGTGTAGCTCAACATTCATTTCTGACAGCTGCCACCTTGACAGCATCTTCCAATTATAATACTAAAATTGGTTCTGCTATTATCTAAATAGGACAATTTCTCCAGACATTTTAACAATGGGTCTTCACAAAAACCTGGTTTTTGTGTCAATGCTTTCTGACATACTGAAAAATGTATGTCATGTCCCTTTTCAAGCCTGAGAGTGCAGAAAAGGGAACCGTATATTTTTCCTTTAGGTTCAATGACAAGTAGGAAGATTGAGGATTACAAGTTCAATGTTTCTGCTCTGCATTAACAATGCAATTTGAAGAACACTGTTTTGATGATGGATGTTATTTTTAAAAAAATCTTGAATATACCTTATTCATTATTACTATAGCCTGAACTTCTCTGGCATATTCCCATTTCCTTCTCAAAATATATTCAGAATAATGATTAATAAATATAATTAACAACATTGTGGGAAAATGTCTAAAATCGGATGGAGCTGAACAGCACATAGATGCCACCTGACCCCAATAGCTTTGAGTAATTCAGAAGTGCACAGAAGCTAATTAAAGAAATGTGAGGAAAAAAAAAAATATTATTAAACAGAACTGTACTGTATATGAATTTCATGTTGTTTTATTACTATAAAGTCAACATCTGGCTTTTGTCAGTACTGTCCATTAAAAGTCCAATTAGCACATTATAAGGAATCGTTGATATCTTTCTACGTTAGTAAGAAATATGCCCTTGGGTACTTTCATGTAGTAAGAACTGAAAAAAGTTTTTGAAAATATAATACCACACATATGAATTGACATAGAAAATGCAGGTTTCCATGATGCTAAGTAAGGTCATATCTCACCCCCACCCCTACACTGTATTTCCTGGAGATAAAACCTGCACCTTTTGAGATGAGGTATGACTATGGGTCTCATTGCTACATGGAATCATTAATCTAATAAATAATGCATAGTCTAGAACAGGCAGTGGTCTTAAAGATTTCAATGAAAAAAATTACCAATCCTGGCGCACTTCCAGAATATTCCCAATAGTCTGTAAAGATAGAAAAAATTCATTAAGCTCTTTGTTTAATAAAATAATTTAAATCAACATTTGCTAAAACAATCTACATGAACCATAGTTTGTCAGCTTGGCACTCTTCTCAGCATCAAACACCAGATACCTGCACAGAGGAGTACAGGCTATGAACTAAACAAGTGGCAAAGTTCTTTCTAAGTCTAGCAAGGCTTTTTACATGAAAGAAAAACAAAGGCACATTTACTCAGGCTGTGCTCCAAAGCTAAAGATTTCACTGGAATTCTACATTCAACATTAAAGTGCCCCAGACAGAAAATTATGTAAGAAAAACAAAACCACAGAACTAGAAAAATACTGGAGTAGGAAACACCAACAGGCCTCCAAGTCATTGTACTTGCGAAACTTTTTGTTGTTAAGATTTTGAAGCAAGTTTTCCTGCAGGTATGAGAAATCATAAACCAGAGTACTTAAAATTTAATGCTTTGTAATCTCTCTTTTGTATGTCCTTCAGCAACAGAAGATCAAAATGCCTTTTCTAGCAGAGTATACTCATAGGTGTAATCTGATACAGATTACTTGTGGTGAGTAAGTAACAAAACAATTGTTCAGATTTGGTTTTTACTCTCTTACCAAGGTTTATCTTGCTCATGTCTCTATAATGCTATTTGCCCAGGACGTTCATTCTCGCAAGTGAAATAATGAAGGAGAAAATGAGGATTCGACTAATCAGAGAACATTCAAAGGGATGTATGCCTCAAATATGTAATTTCTTTGTGTACCTAAAATAATCCCATACTGTCTGCTCAAAAGCAACATCAGCAGGGACTGCCTTAGAATCTGAGGAGCAAGAGGGGAAGAAGACCAAAGCATCCGGAACTAGACGCTGGCTTTCAGACCTTCAAATGATGGTCAAAACTGTGTTGAAAACTAGTCTATGGGAAGGTTTCCTTCATAGGATGACTGGTTGCAATGCACTAAAAACATCTGGATTCAACTATGCTGTCTATTTCTAGATTTATGGACTAAGAAAAACCTAATTATTTTTCCTCCTTCCCCTGATATGTTTATCAGCAGTAACTTCAACCTACACTATTTGTGGGGTTGAGATTATCTACTACCTGCTGTGATGGCAGTTCTCCAAGCGCTTTCCCACAGTGCTCTGAACCTGTACTCACAAGGGTTTGATTATCTGTCTTCACCCTTTCTTGGGCTCTGCCAAGTGCCTATTTTTCTCCTGATCAGATGCAGACAGGTAGTTCTTGGTCACTTGCTCCTGCATACTTCAACAGCCAACATAACCTGCACTTTTGTGCTACGTCATATTTTATGGCCTCCTACTTTACTTCATCATCTCTCCTTCTTTCCATTTAGCAGCCTCCCGTTTATTTCTGAAACAATCTGGTGAGAACCAAGTGTTACAAGAGGCAGAAAGCGACTTGAGTCAAAGTGAAACGCTTTTTGACTGATGTACCTCTTGCTGACCTATTTATTGTGAACAGCATTCCAGTATTTTCATTTTTTGAAAACAGGCTTTTTCATTTGTGCTTTAGATTGTTTTACCTCAATCAAAAAGCATTTCTGTATAGTCAAAGCTCATTTTTTTCTCGTTTTATATAGCTCCACAAGTAGAAATAAGAACCCCTGCATGCAGACCATCACGCTTTCCCATGCTAGGAGGTCGTACAGTAAAATAACCTGAAGATATTTATGAACTTTTTAAAGATGCACGTAGGTAAAAAGGCATCCATATCTAGATTTTATAGAGCATATACACAGTGTCGTAATTCTGTGTAGATGGCACCTAAGACTCTCAAAATTGTTGTTACTCCTCTCTGTAAAATTAACATTTACAGATTGCTGCAAAAACAAGACAAGTACTTCCACAGCTCAGCATCTCATGTTTCCCTCTGAAAAACTTGCCCTGGAACTGAAAGGCATAAGACATTACTGTTCTTTTCATATGCATATTTGAAGAATATTACCTGGGAAAAAGAATATTAATTCCTTTTAGGTATTCTATAAATCTGTTGAATTTGCCTCAATCTCAGCAAGGGTATTTCTTTGCCTTCTCAGGGTTTTTTCAACCATGTGTTAACACTATGAAGTTATAACTGAAGCGCTGTACATTGTTCCTAGTGCTAGAAACACCCCTTCTTGGTGAAAATATGAATTTTCCTTTCTGATGTGGGAGGTACAAAACAGAATACGGGTTTTATCAGCTACCCTTACTGCATTTAACAATTACCCTAAATTCACCACTGACATGAGGACTGACAAGCTTCCCACAGATGATAACAGTGCTTTCTGAAAGAGGCTTGTGCTGCTATTGGAACAGATCAGTACATCTGTTTGTCCACACAGTTTGCTGCTGAGCAAAAGCAAACTGAAATCTGGACCTTCTAAACAGCTATAATCACAGTCTCCAGATGAGCTGGGGAGGTCACACTAGAAGAAAAGCCTGTGCAGGCCTTCTGCTGTCCTGAATTTTTCCAGTATTGTTTATCTGGGGTCCATAATATGCACAGCTTCAAGTCAAAACCTGTTTATTACAGAAATTATGCTGCCTTGAATGAATCTGCTCCAAATTAATTCCTCCTGAAGCAACTACTCAAAGTAATTGCACTGTTCCTTATTCTCCCCTCCATCTTCATCTTATCCTTGTTTTGATGCAGGTGAAACATGTCAGTCTGGCTTGCATGGCTGATGTTTTCTGGCAGGCATGAGTCAAATGTGCACAAGCTGCTGTATATTGCTGGCTTTCAGTGTTAATGTTAAAAGCAGTGATCATGAAAGTGGTGTTGCTTATCTGAAGAACAAAAAATCACAAATAAATGAAACCTGGTAAGATGAGAAAGGGTTACTTAGGCTTTAGACTTTGTCTGCTACACTGGGAATGCTGCAAAATTCAGAGCTGCCATGTGCTTAATGGGACAACCTCACTGTAACTGCATGAGGGAGTGGGGGAGATATCCCACTGCCATGCCTATGGAAGTCAAAGGAAATACAAACTTCATATAACCTAACACATCTTTATGGTTAGCAGGGAGAATGATGTTGTGGTACACACTGTCCTCTAGTCAGCATGAAACAGTGAATCTCCACTTGCTATTGCTCAGGACAAAGCACATGGAAACACTCAAGACACGTCAGGGAAAAAGATGGTTTAAAATTCTGTATGGCTTGGTAAGAAAAGACACATTTTGGCAGAAGTCAACTGGATGAAACACAGTGTTATGAGGATGGTTGACATCACAGTCTCTCAACCAACAGGAACATGCTTCTTTACTGACTATCAACAGACTTAAATCTTCACTAAAGTTACCACTCACTTAGTCAGGAATACAGTGAATAACTATCAACATTTCTCCTCTCTGTCACTGTAATGTTTTATTTCTACTTTTTTTTTATGCTATTAATTTGGAGCAGGAATAATGAGGTAAGATCATCTCTGTGGTAAAATGAAGTATCACTAGAATTTATTTTATTCACTATGTCTAGACATTTCCATTTGAGCATGGAACATGTTAGTGAAGAGGAACAGGGGTTTAACAGCATATGAGCTCCATGTAAACATCTACTATTCAGGAAACAAATTTATTGCTTCCAGGCCAACGTTTTATTCTCCAGTACAAAGTAGTCAACACACATATATATATAACAAAAATAAAACAGTACATCCAACATCTATATAAATACAGTTCTACAGATCAAACGCTCAACTCCTCCACTGTGTCAGCACCCTTTGAAAACATTTTATGAAGAGAGTTCTATTGTACTCCAGACAGATCTGCCTCAAGAATAAACAGAGTAGCTCCAGATTAAAGGAAACACTCCATGCCAAGAACAGCACTAAAATTTTAATCAGTAAAATAAATATTCTTACTTCTTACTGTGTATACCTCATTGACTATTGTGCTATCTTTCACTAGCAGACACCCAAACTCCCCTTGCCCCCCTCAGTCCCTCATGAAGTCATCCTTTCTTTCCATCTTTTATCAAAAGAAATCTCTTGTGTCAGTGGCAATCTCACAGCCTCAAATGAAATGACACAAGCATTTTCATGTTAGAACTCCACATTAAAATAAAGCTTGTGTGCTCTGGGTATCTTACACTGCTAAAAGAAAACTTGTGTGATAAAATTGCAATTTCAGAGTTTAACTACAGCAAAGGTTCTGAGAAGACAGACACTCAAGGCTCTCGGTGAAAAAAGTCTACTTAAGACTGGGTATTTTAAATGAAAATTAAATGCTTAAGTGACAGAGGATGCTTAGGGAAAAAAATGGATTTCTTTAACAGCAAATGATCTAATGGAAAAAGAGGACAAGTCAAACAAGCAGCACCCACAAGCCTGATGTTTTTCCCAGCTAGAACATTACCAGCTAGAATTATTTCCTACTTCTCCAAATATTATCTCCTTTGTATTAACCTTAGGTGACAGTGTTACCAAAATACTACCGATTGCCTCAGTGGTTTCTAAGTTGAAAATAGATTATTACAGCAATACCCACATGTTGGAAAATGTTTTTCTTTCTGTCATTCATTTCTGCCTTTTTACAAAGCATCTAACAAGGAAACTGCAAATCTAGAAAATAACCAGTAAAGCAGTTTTATCTGGCTTTGTTAGTTAGTAGGTTCTTACTATAAAATTGCCACTAAGTGCTTACAGCATTCTGTTCTAAAGTACAAAATGAAGATTTTTATCTTTAAAGAAGAGAGAAATTTGTCAAAATATGATTTGTAATATCACACACCATTAAAAGGTACTACAACATTGCAGTTAAAACAAAATAGCTTGTGTATTTTTAAAATGATCAGACTACATACCCAGTTTTATTTTTGTCCAGTAAGCTGGGAGCCAAGGATCTGATATAGGCACATGTACATATGAGCAGCAAGATTACTGTCAGTAGACTCTGAAAGTTGAAGATGGCAGACTATGGAAGAAAATCAGAGAAGAAATATTACATTTTTGAAGTACAAACCTTCCCTCTGCATAAACCTGACAAAGAGGTGATCTCCCAGACAATATCCATTAAAATCAAAAATGAAACCTACAATGCCAATAAGCCAGGAACTTTTTTAACAGACCATTACACACAATGGTGAAAGAATAGTCTTTTACTTCTCAAACCATCCCAAGAAGGGTAAAGAAATGGCAGGCAAAATGGTAACCTTACAGTTTTGCTCCCATGCACCTGTTCCAAAGCCAGTTTGATGAAAACCATTAGCAGCAGGCTGAGAGTTACAGAAAACAGATCTTCCCTCTCAGCTAAGAATGCATGTAACTGTGGTTTGCATCAATAGAATATGGTGGTGGTGGTGAAGGTGGAGGTGAAGTGTATTTGACAAGCAAACCTGCGGCAGCCAACACAGAGAATAACAAAGAAATATGTAGGAGGATTGTTAATATGCTGCTCTAGGAGGACTACATCCAAAATTCAGCAGATTTTTAGAAATACATAAAATTAAGAATTAAGCCCACCTGAACTACAAAAAGATAATCAATTAATTTTCTTTTCAGGTCACCTTTTTATTTTAAATTTAACACAACTTCACTCTAAGTACACTTTTAGCAGTGCTAATTATATGGAAAATGAAGGACAAGTGGAGGACATGCCTTAGGATGGAGAAGTGAAGTTTGTTGTTTGACAGGAAAACTAATCTGCCTACTGGTAGTAAGAAGAAACAACTCTTAAGAGACTGCAGCAACATCTGGCTATTTGCTGAAGTTTAAAAGATCAGTAACATGTAGTAAATGCATCTCACAAACATGTTTTTTTTTTAACTGAAGTCTGAGTCTTGTGTGGCCAACATGTTCTGTAATCATTGACTTATAAGCAACCATCATTGCTTACAAGAATCAATCTTTTCCAGAAGCATAAACATTATGAGGGGAGAATAGCTGCTGATGTAAGGACTGCTGTAACTTCATAGCCGAGTACAAAATCTGGAAGAAAGATAGCTGATGCTGGTTTCCAACAAGTGCCACATCACCATTCCAAACCATTCCAATAAATAACTCACTAGCAACATTTTGGTTTTTCCCCAAGAGGTTCACTGGACTTTTTAGTAGAAATATTTGCCTACTTGTGCTTTGTAGCCTCTAACAATTAGTCTTAAATCAGAAACTTAGATTTTTCTTACAGTGTGGCAATAATCCAGCTGTATGAAGCATGAAACTGCAGTTTTATTGTTTTGGGTATTTTTTAACTTTGTATGTCTCAACAGGCATTTCAGTCAACTTAACAGCACCAAGTAGTGTATTAGGCAACTGCTTGCCTCAAACACCTTATTTTTTCGTCACTCAGCTACCCTCATTTGCAAATCCTATTTAGTATGAACTCCCCTTCCCCCCCCCCAAACTGCAAAGCAAATACAATAAATTCACTTTGTTCTGGAGTTCTGACAAATGTGTGTCTAAACATCTCATGGTTTTTTTGAACTGTTCAAGCCAGAAGGCTGTGTAGCAGTATTTAATTAACTTTAAATATTTAGCACTTATGAAGGGATATTACATTGCAGTTTCCTTCTTCATGCAAAACTTGGTGGGATATAAAAGCACATCAGAGCTCCCATTTCCACAGCCTGAGGCACATCTCTGTTCATCTAAGTGCGCTTTCTTCCTACTTGTCACACTAACAGCAAATTAAGAGAGAAAAATGAGAAACTCTAGCAGAAGCTGAGCCACTGGAACATCCATGATCTTTCTGATACTGATATATAAAACCCTCTAACAAAAAAAAAAACCGAAACCAACAACCTTAGATTATGCAGAAGTTGCCATGAATCATATGAAGTGATACCAGAACACGCATAAAACTGTTGTCCTGAATACATGCATCAGAGAGGCTGAGATACACAAACTGATTTAAATGTCTAAGTTAATGGGGTCCAACAGGCCACCCCTGGGTGCAGAGCTACCCATGGAGGAACAGCATAGAGAGGCTCAAGAAGCAACTAGCAACTCCACCTCCACACCCTGGATGAGAGATTTCAGCATCCGTAAGGGCATGCCCTCCAAGGCAGCATTAGCTGTTGGAGTGGGTGCCCGACTCTCCCCTTCTGCCCAAAACAGGAGCCCTCTTCATCAGCAATCCTTCTGAAGGATCAAATTCCATAACCAGTTCCCTCACTCCTCATGCCTTTTCTATGACAATGGCCTGAGAGACAAAAAAAGATGGGATGAAAATGTGATTGGGATGCAGAGAGAAGGTAAGCAGTGGAGAAAGGTAAAAAGGCAACGGCAACTACACGCAGCAGCTGACATGCAGGATAGTTTTTGCTACGAGTGAAAACACGGAGAGGGGACATTACATGAGGGGAGCAGGGATCGAACAACACACAAAGCTAGCACTCATGTCCTCAAGGTGAGGCTACCTGCTTTCCTCCCAAGCCACAGCATTTGCTAAGTCATGTTTAGTTTAGTATTTTAGCTTGGCTAGCTGAGTCATCACTTCTGTTCTACCACGTCAAATATAAAGGACAGATGTTACACAGAGGACAAAACACTGCCCATCGTTATCAGCAGACTCTTGCCTTTGTATGAGGCACAAGCTATTGCCCGTTTCAGAAACTGGGGAAATTCCAATTCCCCTCAGAGGCAACTCTATGACCTATGAGAGGCAGTGTCTCCTGGCTCCTGTGGGTCTGAGTGGCTGCCATTCAGCAAAGCCAGATACTCCCTATCAACTGATTAATTTGATCAGTCCTCCAGGAGAGACAGCTGCTCTCAAGATCTCACAGTGCAGTGCCTGCCAGACCTCGGTTCCCATGAATTCCTGCAAGCTCTCTCCTGCAGCTGCTTCCCAAGGAGGCTGGCGGTACTGGGTCCTTCAACACACAAAAATGGCAGAAGGGCACACTTGCTTCCTCTTCAACAGGGACTGTAAATGTATACTCATGAAATGTGTTATTAGTCAATCAATAGGGACAGCATATAATTGTTCTTTGTTGGGCTCTTCACGTGTTTCCCTAGATACGCAGCATAGGGCATCGCTGTAATTACAGACACCATTCCAACGAAACGTGCTCTGAATTACACATTTCTCTATACAGTCACTTTGAAAAGACAGACATGCGTATTTAAAACTTTTATTTATAATTTTAAAATGGAAAGTAACGTTTATTTCTGAAGTAGATGGCTTCGTATTTCACAACTGAATTAATTCTTATGGCCCAGCTGAATTTACAGAAACGGGTGATTTACATCCAGCTGCTTGGACTGATGTAATTAAAAGCTGCTATAAGAGTCATACATTACTTGGAATCCTTTTAAAAAATACTGCATTCACATACCAAGCTGTTTGGAAAATGTTGTAATGTAAGTGGGCTGCAGTTCATTTGGTTAAACTGCGATCCTCTGATCCAAAAGTAATTAATTGGAATTTTTCAAGGCTGGCTTGATGTAGATTCTGCATATCCTGTGAGCCTCATTCCCATTGCAGATAAATTTTAGCACATGGAGAAATTCATTCTATCTTTTAGACTGTGTCCATGAGCTAGTTAAAAAAAAAACCTAAATTCCCAAAATTCTGGTTTCAGGTGCATAAAAGCATCGAAGACTCACCGCAGGTCAAGGACATGAAGTGGACCGGAACTCAAGGTCCCCTCCAGCCCCTGACATCCTTGG
>JANVCC010010369.1:5675256-5776288 GCA_025345505.1 Todiramphus chloris collaris
ACCTAAATTCCCAAAATTCTGGTTTCATGTGCATAAAAGAATCGAAGACTCACAGAATGTCAGGGTCTGGAGGGGACCTTGAAAGGTGATCTAGTCCAAGCCCCCTGCCAGAGCAGGACCACCTAGAGCAGGTCACACAGGAACACATCCAGGTGGGTTTTGAATGTCTCCAGAGAAGGAGACTCCACAACCCCTCTGGGCAGCCTCTTCCAGAGCTCCCTCACCCTCACACTGAAAAAATTCCTCCTCATGTTTGCATGAAACATTCTATGCCTCAGCTTCCACCCATTGCCCCTTGTCCTATCATCAGGTATCACTGAGAAGAGCCTGGCTCCATCCTCCTGGCACTCACCCTTTATATATTTATAAACATTGATGAGGTCATCCCTCAGTCTCCTTTTCTCCAAGGTAAAGAGCCCCAGCTCCCTCAGACTTTCCTCATAAGAGAGATGCTGCACTCCTTTAATAATCTTTGTGGCTCTACGCTGGACTCTCTCAAGCAATTCTGTGTACCTCTTCAACTGGGGGGCCCAGAACTGGACACAGTAATCCAGATGAGCACTGGTATTTTATTCTTGTTTTAGACAGTGCAAGCTGTGGCTTTAATTATATAGCTGAAATTGTCTACATCTCCATTTGGCCCATTTCTGACATGGTGGAAACACCTTAGGAGCTACTTTAGGTATTACTGAAGTAATTACACCTTTTTTTTCTTTATATACTTCCCACCCTCTTCTCCTGTCTCCAGGTAGCTCTGGAGCTCTGTCACATCAGCCACAGCATTAATGAGGTACTGTATTCAGCAGAACTTGCAGGAGCAAGTTTTTATCTAAGTCTTTAGAAATTTAAGACCATGGATTTTAGCTCTGGGGGTTACATACCCAAAGGCTCTTTTAAATCCTTCCCAAAATTAGACCTTAAAAAAACGCCTCAAAATTATTTCCTTGATCGTAACATATCTTTGTAAATATAATTCCATATAATACACCATCAGAATAAAGAATGAATCCTCTTGGAAGTTTTCTGGTGTTCAGACTAGCAGTGGTGGCATGCATTAGAAATACCCATGTGAATATATGGTGGTTAGAAGACAAATTTTACAGCTATACACATCAGAATGTGTTCCCATCCGAGTCTGCATCTGAACAGTGTAGCTGTCAGCACGGATTTTAGGAAAGGAATGGTCTCCAGTTGCCTCTGGATGATGCCACTGGTGAGTCTACTACAACACAGGAGCAGATGGTGCAAGAGCTCCTTTTCCTGGGTTGGGGACATAGGGAAGGAGGAGCTTGTGGACAGAGAAAGAAAAAAATAAATCTATAGAATAGTACATGGTAGTGAAAGTTTAATATAAAGAAAAGTATAAACTGAAGTTTACTTAGCTTATACTTTAATAAATTTTGATATAGAGTGAAAAATTTTCTACATGGCTGAGAAAGGGGATCCTCGTGAGCTGTAACATTTACATGGCCTCTACCAACCTGACTGTAGACAATGCTGTAACTCCTGCAATTTAGTCAGCATTAAACTTACTACACATGGCGAGAAAAAAAACACTGAACAAAGGGGCAGCTCAGAGTTCTGGCTGTCAAGAACTCTTGCACTTTATAAGGGCATTTAATTCAATGTGCTGAAAGGAAGGCCACACTCAGATGGTCACCTATATTTTTAGTGGTCATTGCTAAATGTATATTCATCAGCAGCAGACACGGCTGTAACAGATGCACTGAACTAAAACTTTTTTCCACAGTAAAGTAACAGGCATAGCCAAAATTCTGTACTGCATCTACCTCTGTACTTTTTATTTGCTCCATCTCTCCTACATTCTTTGGTTCAGATATTTTTTTTGTTCCATGTCTTTGCAGACAGCACCACAGAATTATGAACCACTTATCACAGAATCATAAAATGATAGCAGTTGGAAGGGCCCTCTGGAGATCATGGAGTCCAAGCCCCCTGCCAGAGCAGGGTCACCCAGGGCAGCCCACACAGGAACAGATCCAGGCGGGTTTGGAAGTCTCCAGAGGAGACTCCACAGCCTCTCTGGGCAGCCTGGGCCAGGCTCTGTCACACTCACAGCAAAGAAGTTTTTCCTCATGTTGAGGTGGAACTTCCTGTGTTTCTCCTTGCTACCCATTACCTCTTGTCCTATCACAGGGCACCACTGACAAGAGCCTGGCCCCTTCTAATTGACACCCACCCTTCAGGTATTTGTAACCATTCCTAAGAACCCCTCCCAGTCTTCTAATCTCCAGGCTAAACAGCCCCAGGGCTCTCAGCCTTTTGTCATAAGAGAGATGTTCCAGTCTTTAAGTTCCACTTGATGCAACCCTTGGGTAGCACTGTAATAAATTACATCATAAGTTTTCATGCAACTATGTGTGTCATGGAAGGACCTGATGAATTCCCCCTTGCCTCATGCACTTTCATTTAAAAGAAACCACTTAGTATCACGGTCCTAAGGAAAAAAAAACCCACCATGCACCTCATATTCTTGTCCCCCTGGTTTGGTAGAAAGCCTAAAATAAAAGATCTCCCAGTTTATCTCAACAGACTTAACACTGAAACCAAAGTTTAATCTTCCCTAGGCTTCCACTATTTACAAAAATTATTACTCTGTCTCTGATTGCAGTGTGACTATGATTTCCTCCATGTATCATAAAAAGAGGCCATTGTAGAATCAGGAAGTTGTTAAACTTTGCCCCATGGTTACTATTAAAATAATCAATTTATGTGGGCAGAGATAAATTATGTGAAGATTATAAAGCAATGATAACCACTTCTGTGTAATATGCTGCAGAATATACAGTCTTTCTAGAACATTCTTCTTTTTTGGTTTCCATCCTCAGTATTAAAAAAAATGATGGGTAATTATGTTTTCTTGAGCCAAAGAAACAAATGCTGATATCTGATTGTTGTGCTGCCTTTGTCATATTAAATTGAAAGAGCTTACAGTGTAGGTAAACTGTGGTTAAGGAAGAACTGATAAAAATGTGAAAGCCTACACGAATAGTAATGCAGGCTTCAAATCCCATCATAGAAAAGTGAAATCAATCTATGAAATGTTAGTTAAGAGGTCCTTAAAAAGCTGAAAAAGGAAATGCTTATTAACTGATATTTCCATTGCGTACTGCAATTCTCATTTCCCCAGTCTAAATGTAATTTTTAGGAGTATAATATTGAAAAAAAAGCCCCGTGAAATAAAACATGTAGGACTACTCGTAACCTGAAGGTCAAAGTAATTGCAAAAAAATTAATTAAAACATGCACATAATTATATTATGTTCCAGCCTATTCTGAAATAATTTGTTTTCCCACTGCTGCCAAATGTAATCTGATAAAAATGAATGGAAAATAAGCATTGTAAAAGAAGCATGCTAATTAGAACTACAAGAAAAACAAAAAAACTTGCAAATCTGTTAAGTTTGAAGTGATTATTGGCAAAACTACACTTGAAGAACTATGAAAGAGTCGTTTAGACAAAACTGGTCTGTGCTTAGTAAATATCCAAATACTGTTCAGTTAGCAGTTACTGGTTACTCCAGTATGAATAGGGTTTTTTACTTTAAGTTTACTGCACATGTACCCTGGTATTTAGTTTCCAAGGCATCTAAGTATACTATTTAATGCTCTTTCTGCCTAAAATCTTTAAAGTTCTGTCTAAAATACTAGAAGTTTCTCTAAGATACTTATTTCTGCATTCATAAAGTTTAGGCTAAGACTCAGTTAAAATAATAGGGAATCTTTCCCCTGGTCATTTCTTCAAGAAGTATGTTGTCTAATTTAAATGGAAAGTACCACACATAGGAACTAACACGTATGCTTTGCTGATACATCAATTTAAAATGTAACCAACCTCTTCAAACAATTGGACAATGAATTAACAGACAGAAACAGTTGTTCTCTCCTATAAAAGCTCTCTTGACTTCCACACATTTAGGTGGGGTTTTTTTCAACTCTATAGACTAGCACTGAAATCACACCTCAACGTGATGATGTTGTAATTCCATGCTTATCTGAATTCCTTCTTCTTTGCCCCAGTAGCTGGATAATAGTTTCAAATTTGAACATTTTGTGCAATCAGCTAGCAGATGTAGTACTTCACCAAAAAATCTTATAATAGAAAACAAAGTGTAAGGTACAATATTAAGCTTTTTTATCAGGGTTACTTTAACATATAGGTGTATACATCCAAATATTTATTCAACAAATACAGACTTATGTTAGAAATGGTGGTAAAATATATTTTCCTGCATGTCTTCTTTCCAGATTGTACAGATTTGTAGCTCTTTTGCATCTACTGCCCAAACGATCTGTACATGGTAGATTTCTAGTGTGTAGTCAAACAGAAGGTGAAAAATTACCCATGTAAAGAAAAAAGACACATTCTCCCCTAATGAGCAAGTTCTGGTTTCTCTTGCTGTTCATCAAAGAATTATGCCTAACTATAAACATGCACCATTCCCGTGCTTTTGATAACTGAGCAGCAGAGTTTCTGTCAAATTATCTATCTCTCCCTTCTGAATTTGCACACCCCACTATTTAGTATACCTCAAATTTACTATAGAATCTTGAGAAACGGTAAAAACTGTGTGTGAATGGAATAAGAGCCATTCTAACATGCCAGCACATTTTGAATCAGATGACATCCTTACTCTAATAAAAGCAGTGGAAAAAACCCATTAGTTTCCTATAGAAAGTGCTACAGGAATTTGAAGACTGAAGAAAGTTAAAGTTATGAAAGAGGAAGATACTGGAATATTTTTGCTTTGTTGTACTGTATACTTTGATATTTTTCATACAGCTAACATTCTATCTGCTGGTGTTTGATAAATGTAAGAAAATAATATTACAGTCAAAGTTCTATTATCACACTGAACTCACAAGCAAGAATCAAAAACTGACTAGAGATTGGGTGCACAGCATCATAAGGAAAAAACCACATGCCTTTGCTTTCTCTGACTGTCTCTTATCCCCATAGATTGCTCTTGCAACTCAAAGCTGACTGGCATCCCTGCACATCCTTACAAAAAGCCTAAGTTGCTACATACAGTATAATGGACTGTATGTTCTTTCTGTGGTAAATGATGCACAAAAAGCTTGTATTTTAATTTACCAAAGAAGTAAAATAAAAAATAGCACTTTATGTATAATATATATATCTATCTTGTTCATTAATAGTCGAAACATCTCTTTAATTCTGTCTATCAGGAAAAAGAGTACCTAAGTTAGTCACGAAATAATGAAAAGCTCTGCTAAGTCTCTGATGTCCATGGCACTGGGCATGCCTATGGCACCTCTGCAGGTCTCTTGCTTGGCAGAGTTCAGGTGCGTGGTTTGGCCTCTTTGCATCTGTGTGACAGGAAGCATTTTTAGCAAGATGCCAGCTGTTTCCACCTTCTCTTCCCAGACACAAAGTTGAAAATTAAAACTTTTGGCGAGTTGAAACACCAACTTCTGTGCATCAGCAGAAAAATGTATTCAGCACCGTAGTTATTACTGTGGATGTTCACAGTGCCTAATTCGGCAGTCAAGCAAAAAATTAAATAGTGACATTGACTATTTTAGGACAACATCCTTTTTTGTTCAGCTTAAGAGTTTGGATCATGAGTGAAAATCCAAAATGTAAAATCATCCCATTATTAATTTCAAATGGCCTATGGAAAAATGTAATCCCCACTTCTCATGCTATTACTGAATAGCATGGTTAATAGTAGACAATGCTTAAGATGTTCATTGAGAACTACTCGGCACTCAAATATAAATGGTTTTTCACAACTGGTGTAATTCCTGGACTGTTAAGGAACGTGGTAACATTTGCAGAAGCAAACTTATTACATTCTCCTCTCCCCAAATCAGATCAAGAGATGCATCTTACAATGGCAGAAGAAATCGTTTCCTCTATTCTATAATCACAGAATCAAAATATTGATGACTTATTTCCACACTTTCTTGTAACGTGATCCTGATGCATCTACAATTAAAACTTCCAAGTAGTAACTCAAAATATACCTACTCCACAGCAGCATTACTATATATGATATGAGCCTTGCTAAGCACCGATACTAGTATAGTAAATTAATTGCACACTTCACCGTCCCTACCTAGCCACACTGAGTCTCCTACTTCTCCTTTCCTCTCTCCAGTTCTCTGACAGGCTTTTTATTCTGACAGGAGGAAAGGTACATAGAAGGCAAATCCTTCTTGATTCCTCCTCAATTAGCAGAGTTTGCTCCTGCTGCTAGGGGCAAACCAAAGCTGCCATGGTGGCTGGCAAGTACCAAGTACAAGGGTGCGAGTCAGTTGTTGCCTGATCGGTGGCAAAGGAGGTACTAGCATCTTCTAAAATTACAGCTTTGGTGTAAGAGTAAAATCCTCAGATTCCCACCAAAATCAGATTGGCTGGGTGGCAACGGCTTCACAATACACAAATACAAAGACACCTTAAGACTGTAAGATGAACTAGGAGATGTCTTTCATCTCACCAACCTTTAGGCCATGATAAAACCAAAGCTATTAGCAAATCTGAATTAGGACTGATTCAAACACAAAACTTTGTACTTTAAGACTCCTGAAAGCTCTTCTGCAAAACACTGTCTCAGATTCTGCTATGTTTATATCTGAAAGCTTGGTCTGGATCAATATTTACTAAGGAATGTTTTTAGAATTGGTTATATGAGCAATTCCCCTGCCTTTTATAAACACAGTTCTAAGACAGAAACAAAGATTGTGACAGAAATGTTTTGTCCTCATGGAAAGTTCTCAAATCAATTTTGCATCAGTAATGTGGGGCTCGAGGTTAGTCTTAACCAGAGCATGAAGGGACAGAAGTAGTCTTTGTGAAGTTTTCTGCATTTCTAATTTTCTTCATCACCAAACTGCAATTACAGACACAGAATACATCTACTAAGATTTTTTTTTTCTGTGTGTGTGAATATACTAATGTTTCGCTGCAAATGCACATTTCTGAAGAGAGGAAAGTGCAGACCACCTTTCAGTATGTGAAAAGCTCATCATTAATTTTAATGTTACTTCAGGCTTCTTCTCTTTGCACTTACCACTCCCCATGGGTGGAAAATTTTCAACCCCACCAGGACGTTCTGCTGAGTTTTAAGATAAAAAATTTCAAAAGCTCAAAGGATAAACATACACAATGATCTGTAAAAGTCAGTACACAATATATATTCAACTTCTAAATAAATTAAGCAGCTGCGTCATTAGATTGCATCCTGTCTGTTTCCAGTAATTTTTTAATCCCTTGAGCTGCTTTTACCCGCTATCAAAGTCGTTTTGTCTACCTTGCCTTCAGCAAGGGTTTTGACACTGTCTCCTGTAACAGCCTCGTGGGTAAGCTCAGCAAGTGGGGGTTAGAGGAGTGGACAGTGAGATGGGGTGAGAGCTGGCTGAACAAGAGCTCAGTGGGTTGTCATCAGTGGCACAGAGTCCACCTGTCAACCTGTAACTAGTAGTGTTCCCCAGGGGTCACTTCTGGGTCCAGTCTAATTCAATATCTTCATCCATGACCTGGATGAAGAGATAGTGTGTACCCTCTCTGAGTTTGCTGACAGTACACAACTGGGAGGAGTGGCTGATACACCAGAAGCCTGTGCTGCCCTCCAGTGAGACCTGGACAGACTGGAGAGCTGGGCAAAGGCAACCCTGATGAAGTTCAACATGGGGAAGTGTAGAGTCCTACACCTGGGGAGGAAAAACACCATGCACCAGTACAGGTTAGGGGCAGGTCCAGTGGAAAGCAGCTCCATGGAGAAGGACCCTGGAGTCCTGGTGGACAGTAAGTTCTCCATGGAACAGCAATGTGCCCTTGGAGCCAGGAAGGCCAATGGTCTCCTGGGGGGCATAAAGAAAAGTGTGTCCAGCAGGTTAAGGGAGGTTCTTCTCCCCCTCTACTCTGCCCTAGTGAGACCATATCTGGAGTACTGTGTCCAATTTTGGGCTCCCCAGTTCAAGAGGGACAAGGATATATAGTTCTTTTCTGTGAGGGTGACAGAGTCTGGCCCAGGCTGCCCATGGAGGTTGTGGAGTCTCCTTTTCTAGAGACTTTCAAAACCCATCTGGTTATGATCCTGTGTGGCCTGGCCCTGGGCGTTCCTGTGCTGGTAGGGGAGCTGGACTCAATGATCTCCAGCAGTCCCTTCCCACCTCTACCAGTCTATGATTTTAAGTTAAAATAGTATTTTTTTTTTGCTGCTAGTGAACAGAAAAAGACTAAAAACAAGTTGTGCTTTCACATTAAGAAAAAACAGGTAGAAGCTAACATATATTCTGTTCAGCAGCATCTGTCTGTGTACTAAGCATGAGTTTTGACTTGCTTAGTAAGGGTGCAGTAAGGAAGCCCATGAGACAGTGGTATGGAGAGATCCAAGGAATTAAATCCTTTGGAAATTATGCTTCAGAAATTATGTTATTCACAGAGCTACTGGCTTGCCACAGTTGCAGCTCATTTTCTTTAGACTAAGAGAACAAATTGGAGGTGTAGCTCTACTGTCTTCTATTTGACAATATGCAGAGAGCAGTTGTTTCCTACCTCACAGCCAAGTGTGAGCTCAAAAGAAACTGTCATTAGCTACAGATCACGACAGCTTATTCCACAAGCCAACAGCTTTTTTTCTGAAAACTCATGACATCCGAAGTAACATCATGGAGAATCCAAAGTCCCACATATTCCATGAGGATTATTGTCTTCCATGAGGAAATTCAACCTCCACAAGACTGAGAAATCTTATTTTCCACTCCTTCAATATAGAATCAGAGGAAAAACCTTAGAGAGATTCAGTTTCTTGAAGCATAGAGTAAACTCTAACAATCAACATGGACAAGCAGAAAAATAAACTCACACCATATCTCATAAGCTTGCCATAATCTTTTTGCTAGATAATAGTGTTATATTTAAGTGGTAAACTGAGCAACCTAAATATCTCACTGATCAGAGATTCTCTTACCTTTTTCCTATAATTTCAAATCTTTTAAAGTAGTATAAAGGACAGCAGGTTGATGTTGTACTTCTGTAGCCTCTACCTTTTCAAGGCACTGATTAGAGGCAAGGTATTCACTTCTCTTTCGTCTCGTTTTCTGCATGTGTGTTTTAGATCTTCTGAGATAACTTATATCTCTTATCATGAAAACCCTTTGTTCACTACTTGAAGTCACATATCAGAACAGGTTCATCTGCTCAGGTGAGCAACTTCCAGCAATTTCCTGCTGGTGACAAGATCTGGAGCCTAGGAACGTTTTTTGAAGTGAACCATAAGTTATTCAAGAGATTATAATCTTTCACTAAATACATGAGAAGCACAAAAAAAAATCAGAGAATCACAGACTGGTCGGGGTTGGAAAGGAACTCCGGATATCACCTAGTCCAACCCCTCTGACAAAGCAGGTTCACCTATGGCAGGCTGCACAGGAAAGCGTCCAGGTGGGTTTCAAAATGATGCAGTGGAAGTTATACAGCATACATCACTGGTGACAGATAACTTGTCGAGGTCAGGCTAGATGAGGCTTTGAGCAACCTGATGTAGTGGAAAATGTCCCTGGCCATACCAGGAGTGGTGGAGCCAGGTGACCTTTAAAGATTCCTTCCAATCCAAACCACCCTGTGGTTCTAAGAAAAATTTTGAAAATGCTCATTGTAATATAACTCTGTGTTGTAGAAAAGTTACATAAGCCCCTTTACTTGCACAGAGAAAAGTTTTATTCTCTTGGCAATTCTTTTGTTGTTCCTTTTAATCTTAATATCATGTATTTGCGCTGCTCATATGAAGATCTTCACATGGTCTGAGACAGGTATTTCACAGCACTGATTGAACTCTAACCCTAATACAAATCTTTCATTTATATTCTTTGTATGTGTAATGAAAAAAAAGAGGTGGAAACCTAGAAGAGATCAATGTCAATGCTAATAAGCCTCTAGAACAACTCTATAAACACAACATTTACACTTTCCATTAGCAAACAGACCTAAGCCTCTGACACTATTCCTGAAACACGGGAACAGCAGTCAAGTGTTCAGATTCAGCTTCCTGCTCAGAAAGCAAGAAGTCAAATACACCCAATAAATCAGAACGTCAGAAAAAGTATAAACACCATCCTGACAGACAACACACTGCAGCTCACAGCGAGTCGTGCTACCCCACGTAAAGCACGGGCTAGGCCAGTACAGACGGGAAACGTGTCAGGCTGAGGGCGGGAAAGGCACCAAGGGCGAGCAGACAGGCCCCATTCGCGCTGCCTGCTGTACAGCAAGGCTGTACGGTGGCACTGGGACGGCTCCGTCCCCACGGCCTCGCTGCCCCGCGGTGGAGCGAAGGCCCGGATGGGATGCGAGGCGGCTCTGGCGCGCCACCGGGCCTAGGAAGCGTCGCTGAAGCAGAGACGCAGATGGGCGGGTGGCGGGGCAGCCGGCAGTGCCGGCGGAGGGAACCGGGGCCAGTCCCGCGGTGACCCGGAACGGAGCAGGCGCCCCCCGCCCGCCCGCCGCCCCGCGCTTACCATGGCGACCCCCTCGCGGCCACATCACACTTCCGGCGGCGCGAGGAGAAGGGCGGAAGCGCGGCCGCGGCGCTCTGCCGTCCGGACGGGTAGGGGCGGGGCCGCTACGGGGATTGGCAGCCGGCGGTGTGAGGCTCGGCGATTGGCGAGAGCGGCCGGAGGGGGGCGGGACGGAAATGGAGAGCGCGATCCTCATTGGCTGCTGCGCGACCGCTGGGAGCGCGGTCTTTTCGGTCAGGCGGAAGCGGCGGGCGGCGGCGCTGGAGGAGGAGGTAGGTGGGGGTGCTCCGCCCCCTCCGCCGGCAGGGGCAGGCGGCCCGTGGGGACACCGCGGGGGACACCCTCCGCTACCACCGGTGCCCCGGGGCGAGCGAGCCCAGCGCTTTAGTTCACCCGGTATCAGCCGCAGGCCCTTCGGGGCTGGGCGGTGGGGCCCGGGCCCGGTCTCGCCGGGGCGAGGCTCAGGGTAGCGCGGCCGTCCGGCTCTCGCCTGTTCGCCACAAGTCTGGTGTTTTGTTGGTTTGGGGTTTGTTTATTTGTTGTTTGGGTTTGTTTCTTTTTTTTTTTTTAGTTGTTTGTTGTGGGGTTTTTTTTCAATTCTGTCGGTTTCCAGCCGGCAACGAGCGGGGCCCTGCGCTCTGCGGCTCCTCCCCGGCCCCGGGTTGGCCTGTGGGGCAGGGAGCGGGCCGGGGTCCGGGGTGGGTGCGGGGACCGCTGGGCACGGCGGAGAGGCCGCGGCCCCGGCCCCGAGTGGAGTTCCCCTCTCTGGTCCCTGCGGGCGGAGGCGCTGGGGTCAGCCGCTTGCTACCGAAACGTAAAGGACATAAAGAAAGCTTTAGTGCAACTATGTTTTAATAAGTTGTGGTTTTTTGGTTTTTTTTTTTTTTTTGTAAGGTCCAGGTCTCGTTCTTCCTTCGGGGAAGTCCGGACTGGCTTCCTTTCGGGAGGTAGTTGAGAGGGAGTGAAACTCCCATCTAGTCTCCTGTGTTTTTGCACTTTACCTGTGTTCTCTCTCTGTAAGGATTTTGATGTTCTTTCCTTTTCTGTAATTGCACTGAACACATCAAGTCGAGTTGAAAATGCTTGGGTGAAGGTAGTGCATTTTCCTTGTCATGACCACAGTATATTTTACTGTAATTAAAGAGCTAAATGTATTACGTTGCTGGCCTCTGATATTTTGTGTGTGAGTACTCTGCACAATCTGTGGATTCCTGCATTTGACAGCTGGTTTTGACAGCCTCTCCATTAAAAACCCCAACGAAAGGGGCAGGCCTTCATTTTGGCTCACCATGACAAAGATGTGGCATTTGTTTTTTACACCACGAGATTATTATTTTTTAAGGAAATACCTTTGAGGTAGTTCAGTAAAGTGAAGACTACATGCATTCTCACCAGTTCTATGGAAAAAAACTTCGTGATTGTCTTGTATTTAGAGTACCTGGGTGTTGCTGTCACAACAATCCTTTCTTTTGAAGTTTTGTGAACAATCTGCTCCTCCTTTTATAAGTACACTTTATCTTACAGAACTTGAAAAGCATTAACCCTTTAAAAGATGGTGGCTTTGTTTTGAGGTCTCTGTCATTCTGTGTCTTTCAGTATGGGGGCCAAACTGTTTTTGCTTGTCTTTTGAGAACGCGACAGGTTTTACTGTCTCCCTTGGTAAGGGCAAACATTTTCATTCTGCCAGAAAAAGTCGGTATAACATTTGACATATCTACAGAGGTTGCTGCAGGAGGCTGAGGACAATGAGATTATATGTATAAAATGTGATTGTGTAGTGGAATCAAGGCAGTATTCTGCTAAAGCAAAGTACTCTAAAGCAGCTGAAACATACACAGTCCACTTATAATGCTATTAATATCATCTAAAGAGCAATTTCATTTGTAGTAGTAACTTTGGCAACTACAAGTTTCAGTTTTCTGTAGCATTGTTGCTTCAGATTCATAATCACTGAAATGAATGTTTTCCAACATAAGCAGATGTAGAATTTAAGATGGGTTTCCTTGTATAACTTTTTTCAGCCCTATGGATTTCAGACATTATATTGATTTTAGATTTTTTAATTATTTTTCTTGAGATTGTATAAGTCTATATGAACTTGAAGGTTCATTAATTTGCAGATTTATCCATTGATTTAATAGCTGATCACTAAGATGCACGGTCATTTTTTCATAACGTTTTCATACTTCTTAGTGCTACTTTATCAGTGAATCACATTCACCACGTAAATTTCTTTTATTTGCATGTCAAGGTTTTGGATGAAGAATAGAATTGAACTGAAATGCAGACAGCTCTAAAAATAGCCTCATTATTTAGTATAACCTGATGTTAAAGTGTTTGGTTGATGTTACACTAAGGCAGGTTTCTAAAGTGAAAGTTATAACTAATAAACAGATCAAACTCTAATGGTTACCATGACACTGTATTTTAGAGGCAGTAATATTTCTGAACTTGCTCATGTGCTTCTAAGATGGAAAAAGAAACTGTTTGGTTTCCCTTTTTGGTTTCACTTTCGGTTTCTAAATGCAGATTAGTTACTTAAATTGAAAAACTATTTCTGTAACTGCAGAGGAGGCTGCAGCTGTTGGTTCCTGGCCACACTGTAGTCAAGCCTGCTTCCAGGTGGTCAGCTAGCTTTCTCTAGTTCAGTAGGTTAGTTTGCGGACATGCCCTGTGTGATAATTTTTATATACTGTTACCTATTTTGCAATGGATTTTATATGTGATTTTACCAGATACTACTAGATGTTTGCAAAATGCTTTCCATTATTTATTTATTTGTTTATGTAAGATTTCAGATGGTGGTACTCCAGTTGCCCTTGTATTTATCTATTTTTTTTCTTCTAATTAATAAATTGTAATGGAAAACCAGCTACAAGTATTGGAGATGGCTTCACAGAATCATTTAGGTTGGAAAAGACCCTTGGGATCATCAAGTCCAACCATTAACCCTACTCTACAAGTTCACCCCTAGACCATGTCCCCCAACACCACATCTAAGCGATGCTTAAACACATCCAGGGATGGTGACTCACCCACCTCCCTGGGCAGCCCATTCCAGTATCTCGCCACTCTTTGTGTGAAGAATTTTTTCCTAGTGTGCAGTCTAAACCTACCTTGTTTCAGCTTGAGGCCATTCCCTCTGGTTCTGTCCCTGATTACCTGAGAGAAGAGACCAGCACCAGCCTCTCTGCAATGTCCTTTCAGGGAGTTGTAGAGAGTGGTGAGGTCTCCCCTCAGCCTCCTCTTCCTCAAACTAAACAGACCCAGCTCCTTCAAACGCTCTTCATATGATCTCTTCTCCAATCCCTTGCCCAGCTTTGTTGCCTCCTCTGCACCCGCTCCAGCACCTCGAGATGTCTCTTGTCCTGAGGTGCCCCAAACTGGACACAGCACTCGAGGTGAGGCCTCACCAGTGCTGAGCACAGGGGGACAATCACCTCCCTGCTCCTGCTGCTCACACTGTTTCTGATACAGGCCAGGATGCCATTGGCCTTCTTTGCCACCAATGGTTGGGTGATAGTGTCAGGAGCCTGTTGAAATCTCAAAATAAATGAGAAGCTTAAACAATTACATCGAACTACATAGCAGTACTCAAATACGTAAATAAAACCATATGATGAATACCTGTTTTCCCCAATGTTGTTTAAGGTTTTTTTTAAAGGAGGTTTAAGGGTATTGGCTGTGCCTTGTAGCACGTAGGTATTAAGAAAAGCTGTAGTAGTGTGATTTGCCAGTGCACAGACTGCATACTGTTCAGCTGAGTGCTTAAGCAGTAGAGGATACCAAGGTATTTCTGTATATAATGGCAGGTAAAAAAGGTGGCTTTTGAGATTAAGCTTCTAGGATGTTTTTAAATGTACATTAAAAAACAGTGTCAATTACATATGAGAGACTAGGTATTTGCCTTCTCTTGTGTCTATTAGCTTTTGTAAGAATTAGGAGGATTGGAGGAAGTAGTTTAAAAATACCAGAGGTGTGTGACTTACAAGTTTTTATGCATAACAAATGTGCATATACGAGGTAAAAGAAACACTTGCAAATGAGATATAAATGTAGTTGGGTTGGGTTTTTTTTTTTTGAGATATGCTAGTCTGAATGATTGGCAAAAGCTGATAATGGTCTTTTTTGTCTTTCATATCATACCCACTTGTGTTGCTCCTAGTATCTGCAACTACAAGCATGAATGCATAAAATCTTATTTGCATTGTTGCTACAGCTACAGACTCATTTAGCTCTCCCACTGGAATAAGGAGGTGGTGGAACGTGAGGGATATGCATTATTTGGGCGAACGTGTAGTGAGTAGGTAGTGTTCTGTATGCTGGCAATCGTATTAGAACATGAAATTTTGTTTTCCAATACCATTTTGCAAAAAAGCTGTCTACTTTTAGGTATGGCTTCTCCTTTTCTCCTGTTTCCCTCCTCTGTTACCTAGCATAAGCACACACTGTATTCACTGCAGTAAAATTAAACACTGTATCTGTAAAGTGCTTGGAGTTTGCCACTATTCTGAGCAAGGATGAATAATCGGTCTTTCACATCAGGATTGCTTTACCCTGGTACTGTAACCATACATTTTATGGAAACTTACTGCATCAGGTGATGTAAGATAAGGAACATTCATGAAATGTTCATCTTATACCTTCAAATTCCTGCTTTTTGTGGCAGGTTTTATGTTAATTGCTGTCCTCTGTCAGTATGATAAAACTGGGAATTGTGTAGGCTGTTGTTTTTTGGAGTCAGAGTCTTGAAAAACTGTGATTATACTTGATGTGGGATATGCAGGTACTGAATTTATAGGCTGGGATGCCTTTATGTGCTGGAGCATGTGATGGTGGCGTTCAACTGAAGAGAGAAAGCACTTGCCCCTTACTTGATATGCTCAACTTCTTTGACTACTGTTATACAGAGTGTTTAAAATGATTTGCTGTGTGAAGCTGTGGTGTTACAGGCACTTCAGGAATTATTTTGACATTGATAGTGAAACAAGCAGAATAGCAGCTTCTTGGATCTACTAGATGATTCTAATGTATCTGTTTGTGACGTACTTAATACCAAACCTAGCAAGTTAGATTTTGAACACTTATGGTATACAAAGGTGCATAAAGCATTTTCAAAATTGCCTCAGCATTTAAATTCCACTGATTTAAAGTGTTTATCAGGGCTAGGACTAATACATCTAAGTCATTACTTAAAACACAGAGGAAAGCTTTTCTATTATTATTTAAAAAGAAAAAAGATAAAAGTTATATACAACTGAGAGGCTGATTCCAGGGTTACTGCAAAATTTAGGAAGGCACTTCAGCTTGTTGTTAAAAAAATAATAAAAAAAAAATGGTGTCATGGCCTTGATGTAAAAATAGTTATGCTGCACATAACATAGGGGACCTTACCCCCTCTTCTGACATACACAATTCCAGTGTTGCTGCTGCTGGTGTCTTGTCTTGCCAGCAGGCTTGCAAGAATGCTAGATAGTTTACAGTGGTCTCTTTTAACTAATAAACTTACATTTGTGTATGGATGAGACCGCTTTAAATGGTTTATTATAGCACATGTTGGCTTCACTATATTGCATGTTACATGCTTATGTATGTGCACTGAGCCTTAAAGGCTCACTGCTTGCTTTGTCTCAGTGCCTGTTTCTGATGTCCTTGCTATCTTTCAGTGCCACTTGAAGATGAGAAAATTTAATCCTTACCTCTTGTCACCTACGGCTTAGCAGTAGCTGGAGAATGTTTTTAATGGGTTATGTTAGAGCTCAGGAGCCTGAAATGAAAAAAAACCCACCACGCACCCTTGAAGATCAGGTGGAATTGCTGGGAGTTTAGTGTAAGATTTTTGAGGTCTCAAACCATTATTTATGTTTTCAAGGTTAATAGGATGCAGCTGTGATCACTGTTACAGTTGTCAAAACGTGTATAGTGCTTGCTGTTATTGTGGGGAACAGGTAAAATTATGTGTATACACATTTACATTATGATCTGGACTAACTTCACTAAGTAACAAAGGATCGATTTTAGGAAGCTATTGTAAGACACTATTAAACGGCTCGTGAAATAAAATTTTTTGCACCAAAAGTAGGGTTTGCCCTAGTTCCAGCCCCTGTTCCTCTGCGGATGTGTCCCTTTCCTTGTTAACAGTGTCCTTCACCTCCTGCTGACTGTAACTGGGATGTCTTTGTGGATTTTAGTCTTTTCCACCTCCTTTGTCTGTATACGTGAGATGAAAAAAAGGAAAGGTAGCAGAAGACTCCTATGAATTTGAACATTCTTAGTGGAACTTAGTATCAAATAATGTAATAATAAGGACTGCTATCCAAGGTAAGTCAAGATATAAAAGACTTACTGGATTATTTACGGTACAATGTTGGCACAATTTAATGTGAAATTTAGAAGAGAGTTACTAAAAAAATACTGGTTTTTTGTTCTGTTTTTTTCTTTTTTTTTTTTTTTTTTTCTATTTTAATACAGACAAACCTGATCAAGATAAGAACAAGAACATATCATACAGGAAAAGTTCCAAGTTGACAGGTTTTTTTTATTATGCCTGTACCTATGCAAGATTCTCTGATATTACTGTCTTCTGAGGTATGCTAGTAATTTCACCAAAAAAAAAGAAAGAAAGAAAGAAAAAAAGATAGTACAAATTCCCACAGTTTGGAAAATGAATGGAATATTTCTGCATCTGCTTTGCAAACTCCTAGGTGAGTTTTGTGAGAAGGGGTGTCCTCCAACAGAGCAGACAGATGGAACAGAGACTAAATAAATAGTTAAAAAGGGAGATTGATCTTATGTGATTTTAAGAGTGCAGAGACTGAGAACTTTTGTGTTCTTGATGACAACATCAGCCAAGTTGCTTGCTATTGTGGGATGAAAAAATTAATGCAATTAGAGGAAGAGTGAGGCTATATATCCTATCACAGGCTGCATTTGTTTTTTAAAAAAAATGATTCGAATGAATATGAAAGGGATTGTTTGTTTACAGTTCTACAAAAGGATCTTAGAGGCCACACTTTTCAGCACAGTAGCTGGACAGGAAAGAGGGAGCATGGGGCTTTCCAAATGCTCTCAGCTGTGTCAAGCTTGTGGTGGAAACTTCACAAAACCCTGAGGAGAGATTTGTGTAGACTGAGCCAATGAGGAAAGCTTAGACAGTAGTTGGAGACAGCAAAGTGTATGGTGTGGGCTTGTATTAAATTTGTGCTGCTCTGAAATTTAACATAATTTATGGAGTGCAGCACACAGTGGCCATAGGCATTATGGAGATTGGTCAGAAATGTTAATTTTAGTGAAAGCTAGGCATTGCTGTCATGGAAGATAATTATTTTTGGAGATAAGAGGCAAGAAATTACCTGGAGCATTCTTGTGCGTGTCTTGGTTATAGACCTACCTGACTGACATTTCATAATCTCCTGAAGGCAATATTATAAGGTGTGGGGTTTCTTTATCTGTGCCATGGTCAGGGATATATAGGGATGAAAATTGTGCTTTATATTTCATAATCTTTCTTTAATCTTGTTGGTTCCAGAGATTTGTTTTATTAATCTTGACTGTCCTAAAAATATTTTTTTTAATCCTCTCTAAAAAGTGAGGTAGAGAAGGGAATTTTTAGTATGTCCTGTTAATTCAAGGTTCATGTTGTGATTTTGGTACTTCATGATGCAAAATAAAAAAGTCTACTTGTAACAGTGAAAGGGAGGAAAATTCAGTGGGGTTACTGTCTCAAATTATACTGAAGCAGTTTCTTGGAGCTGTGGAGAATTGACTCTCTTGCACACAGGGCTTTTTTTTTTTTAATGCTTATGTACCTGCATTAGTTCAGTGTCATTTCATACGTTCACTCTTTCATTTCAGGTAGTGATGTGCAGTAGTGATTCTTTTTCGTTTCTGCAGTTGGGAACCAGGAAGCCCAGCAAAATGAAGGTGATAGGCAAGCCAACATGCAGAGAAGCCTAAGATGAAGAGACTTATTTTTTTACACACACGCACAAAATTTATGTCATCATTCCCTAAGAACTATTGTATCTGTGAAAGCAGTGACTTAGTCTTAAAACACCACCTTTGAAACCTCTGTGCTGATGCTTCATGTATTTGTAATAACTTACATTTTCAAGTCTCAAAACTGCCTCTAACTGATGCTGCATCAAAATACTGTTGTGCTGTATTTTCCTAATGAGCACCTAATTGCCCTCTTGGTTCAAGTCCCAGTGGCTTTTTTCCACTAGTATGCTCCCGCTGTGCCCTCCTGTTAGCCTGCACATTTCTTTTCACTCCAGTGCAAGCTAGCATTCTTCAGTAACTGTGAGGGAAAAGTAATACTGAAAAGCTGCTTCCTTAAGCTGACCCCCTGCTCAGCATCAAGTGCCCTGGATAAGGGTTTAATTTTTGAGAGTAGGGTGGTGATGTGGTTTTTATTCTTTTTGGGGTTTTTTGTTTGTTTGTTTTGTTTTGCCTTGCACATAGTATGAAAAAAAAAAATAAATAAAATCACCACATGAAAGAGCCAGGAAAACTACTTTAAAAGGCAGTGAGCTGATATGTCTTGAAAACCTTTATATTTTTATGTATGGAACTTAAGATGTAAAAAGCACAAGTGAGTCTTGTGAAGCTCTCTATTTCCTCTTCCCCTTCTAGATGTGGTTTGTAGACATAGGACTGTTTGAGCCCAAGCTAACAGACATGTTATTGCTTGGGGTGCAGGGTCAGTGGCCACTGAACTTGCTATCAGTTTATTGGAATGGTGCCTTTTTTTTTTCCTCTTTTATTTTTTCTTTGTTTAAACAAAGATGCTTGTTCACACAGAGCCTGGTGAGGTTGTGGGTTGTGGGAACTGCAGAGCTACTGGTATGCCAGTCGTTCTTGTGTACGGACTGCTGCTTCTCTCCTGTTGTGGTTTTCCCAGTGTGCATTATCATGAAACCGAAGCTAAACCGGTGCCTCACTTTCTGCAGGTTTCTTGGCTCTTTTGAAGGTTCTACACCATAGAACACGGGCTTCGTATAATTCTGTGCATGGATACCTGTCATGTCACCTGATACGTTCGAGGCAGATTAGAGAGACAAAGCTGAACCTGTGCCCATCTGTGGAAACAGTTGAAATTGATGTTCGGTGTGCATGGCTGCAGATGGATGTCTCTTTGCCTTGTCTTCAAACCCTGATTGCTCAGCCTAATCCATCACAAAAATAACCAATTTTCAATGCAAAGAGATAAATATGGCTGAATAAAGAGCTGCAAAATTGAAATTAAGTGCATTGAGAGTGAATATCCTAGTTCATTGTGAATGAATTCACAATTCCTTGTGAATTATTTTTCTGTTGTGGCCAGATGAAGAAAAATGGATTACAGTGTTTAAATTAAAGTAGTGTGAGCTCTTTGTTTTCTGGGAGATCAATGTTGCCTTTTCCAGTAGATAAATAGCAAATGCAAAGAAAAACATAATTAAAATTTTTGTTAAGTGAAGATGGGTAATGCAGGAATTTTCTTCAAAGAAAATGCCTTGGGAAACTGCTTAGCAAGATAAAGCAATCTGGAGCCTGGGCCTATTTTTTATTATTAATTTGACAGGGGTGTTATATTAAAATTATCCATGTCTTTGAAAAGTCTTAGCTGTAGAGGTGGGAGGAAAGGAGGGTATGTAAGCCACCATATTTATACCTGCTTTTTTTCCCACTAAAGTGTCTGTGTTTGGTGAAACTTGTTTTTCCAGGTTACTGTGCTCATTTTTTCAAAGCTTTTAAGAAATCTTACATATATAATTGCTTCCATCCGTATCTATCTGACATTGTTGTCTTTGTTTCTTTTATCCTTGTTCTGCATTTTGTTACTCTTGCCTATGGAGCTACTGTTGATTCAATAGTACTGAATTTATTTGACTTTATTTCAAATTAAATATAAGGCAGACAGTTGAGTGGAATCCATTGCTCAGTGTACAGAACATGTACAGAAACATGTCAGCCTGAATGGGATTATATGTCTATATGTGGACTAAAGAATAGAAAACAAAGGAGATCTGTAGGGCAGATTTGTTTTGTGTTAAATATCCTGATAATTCTTAATTCTAAGGAAGGCATTGTTTTGCAAAACAGATGATACCTCTACCTGACTACTATGTTACCTAAATATACATCAAAAAGACATATGTATATCAGGTTTTTTTTGATGGGCAAAGGGTGCTTAAAACTTGATGATAATTTTGGGGTTTTCTTGGGGGGGTGGGGGATGGGTTTGGTTAGGAATTTATTTTTATTTATTCATTTTATTATTAACTTTCCTGTACTCAAATGGATAATACTGAATTACTGAAAACTGCAGAGACACTTTTGGGAACGTTAGAAACTAGGAATTCCTCAGTCTTGATTCTTACTGATTGTATGTGACAGGCTCAAAAGTTGTATCTGTCAGAATTGTTCAGATTTGGGGTTTTTTTGGTTTTTTATCTGCAAAACATACAATTATTTTAGTGTTGTCTTTTCAGAAGGAATATGGGGAAATGTTTACCTATTTAGATTATTTTTTTTTTTAGGAAATGAATTATCTTTCTTAATAAATAGTCTAAGGCTGCACTTTTTGAGGTAGGGCAAAACAGGTGTGTCTCCATGATACTATTGGCTTTGGTAGGGCTTTAGGAAGACAGGGTGACCTATTGCCAGAGTTACAAAATATTTGTTGGTGATTGCATATCTTAGAGGCAAGAAAGGTACAGAGTCTGGGTCTCTTAGGCAGGCCTGATGACTTTGCATCTGAGATTTGCTCACTTGAAGCTGGTGTGGTGATAGTCATAGAATCATAGAGTGGTAGAGGTTGGAAAGGACCTTGGGAGATCATCAAGTCTAAGCCCCCTTACAGAGCATGGGCAACACAGGAGCATAACCAGATGGGTTTTGAAAGTCTCTGCGCAGCCTGGGCCAGGCTCTGTCACCCTCACAGAAAAGAACTTTTTCCTCATGTTGAGATGAAACTTCCTGTGTCCACTTTGGGACCATTGCCCCTTATCCTATCACAGGGCACCACTGTAAAGTGTCTGGCCCCTTCTCCTTAACACCCACCCTGCAGATATTTGTAAACATTCATAAGATCTCAGTCTTCTCTTCTCCAGGCTAAACAGCCCCAGGGCTCTCAGCCTTCCCTCATCAGAGAGATGTTCCAGTCCCCTCAGCATCTTTGTAGCTCTCCACTGGACTCTCTCAAGTACATCCCTGTCCCTCTTGAACTGGGGAGCCCAAAACTGGACACAATACTCCAGCTGTGGTCTCACTAGGGCAGAGTAGAGGGGGAGGAGAACCATCCTTGACCTGCTGGCCACACCTTTATGCCCCCCAGGAGACCATTGGCCTTCCTGGCTCCAAGGGCACATTGCTGTTCCATGGAGAACTTACTGTCCACCAGGACTCCAGGGTCCTTCTCCATGGAGCTGCTTTCCACTGGACCTGCCCCTAACCTGTACTGGTGCATGGTGTTTTTCCTCCCCAGGTGTAGGACTCTACACTTCCCCATGTTGAACTTCATCAGGGTTGCCTTTGCCCAGCTCTCCAGTCTGCCCAGATCTCACTGGAGGGCAGCACAGGCTTCTGGTGTATCAGCCACTCCTCCCAGTTGCATACCGTCAGCAGACTCAGAGAGGGTACACACTATCTCTTCATCCAGGTCATGGATGAAGATGTCGAATTAGACTGGACCCAGAAGTGACCCCTGGGAAACACTACTAGTTACAGGTTGCCAGGTGGACTCTGTGCCACTGATCATGACCTTCTGAGCTCTGTTGTTCAGCTAGTTAACAGATGTTGATTTTTGCTCAGTCCTATGCACACATTTTAGTAACTTCAGTACTAAAATCATCTTTTTCATAAGGAAATATTTCAGTTATATGACTTAATTTTATTTTTTACAGCTTTATAACATTCTGTTAGTGTGTCTAGATTTACCTCAGGAAACCTTAGGACTTTTCTGATCTAGATTTTGAACACTGAGGATTTGATAGTGTGCACACACTGAACTGTTAGTGTTGGAAAACATTTGTAGAAAAGGGTGAAAAAGAAAAGTCTGTCTCTTTTGGAAATCTATCCAGATACTCCCTTACTTGCTAGTATATACTAGTATAATTGCCCACTTGGTTGTTTAAAAAAGACTTCACATAGTGAATTTTTTTTTTTTTTTTTTAACCTTGTTATAGCTTAAACTGTCTCTTAATATAGCTGCTTATAAGTAAGCTTGGCAAGCCTGGATTCCTGCAGTTTGGTAGTGGGTTAGGTCTAAGACTTCAAGAGGATGAAAGATACCAGGGTGGGCTTTGCCTTCAGGCTGCAATTAAGATCAAAGCTTGTTAGTAAGATTTCTACTATAAAGGTTGTTGACTGTCTGCTTCCTTCTGTTTCTCCTCACTTTTCAGCTGATGACTGTAGTAAATAAGTCTGACAAGGGTAGCTCCTTATCGTAGATTCCAGATCTTTTGTGCCAAAACTTGCCTGTCCTATTGGCCCGTGGAGTCTCACAAGCTCAAGAATATTATATTATATATATTTATTTACTTATTTTGGCCAATTGCACAAATAGTATGTGCATGTTTCCAATCCTTTTGTGGCTGCCGTGGAACAGTGGGAAACAAGCAGTGCAAATTTTAGCCATGCGAGTCTTGCTTCTGCAGTTAGGGCCATGAGGACCAAATACTGACTGCAGCTGTCTTGAAGTCAATCACTTGATCAAATGTGCTGCAGGGCTGAATTTTTAAAGTAGGCCATTCACCTGCCTGTTATAAAGTCATTCAGTCAGGTCTTCATAGCCAATGCTAATTTTTGATTAATTTCCTTTATCTGCAAGACAAAGTGGCATTATTGATGAAATTGCATTCCTTGTGCTTTTAACATAGAACAAAGTTAAACAAAAGAATAACTAGATACAATGTAGGTTGTGTGTAATATAAACATGTGTTAGCTCCCTAAATTTCATTAGGAAACAAGGCTCTTTCTAAATTTTTATCTTTGGTCTTCAGATAGATCTTTAAGTTATAGCTGAAGGCTATTATCTTTCTTCAATGTTGAGCACATTGTGGCCGAGGAAATGGGAGGGTTATTGGGAGGAAGGATGCTGTGTTGTTTTCTTCATGTTTGTTGGCCCAATCCTGTTTTTCCAAAAAGAAAGAAAGAAAAAAAAGTATGTCCTTATAAAAGCGACAGCATTTCTTAGATTAACTGAGTCATAGTTGAAGTTTTTGTCAGATACTTTAATGTTCTTCCTCTTGAAGTATTGTAGTTAATGGAATTTTAAATTAACACAAGAGGATATCAATTTGTATGAAATACATATCTAGAAATACTCATAAATATAGATGTTATCTGATTTCCTTCTGTTGGAACATGTAGTAAAAGCTAGTTTCAATCTTTAAAAGCAATCTGAGTTTTTCTTGACTGGTTTAAATCTCCAGTAATCCACTTAGAAGTACATTTAACATTTCCAGAATAGTACCTGTCCTCTGATTATAGGTTAACCATTCACTTTCTTATGATTACTGCCTTTTGATTTGTAGTGTATGTCATGGTCAAGCCAGTGGCAGAAGGGACCAAATTATCAACTTCAATAGCAGTGCACTGTATGTGCTGGTCTTCTATTCTGAACTCATTGTAGCTAGCTCCCTATTTTTCTCAACAAGAAAGCACTTAAGTTAATTGCTCCATTAGAAAGACATAGTAGCTCTTTCTGATCTGTAAGTAGCTTCCATGCATAGCTGCTGAAGTTTGGAACACCTGCAGCTGAAGCAATTTGAAAAAAAAGCCATTAGTCTGCATGGAAAAAAATAAAGCGCTGAAGTTCAAAATATTATCAATGATGCTGTGTTGGAGCAGGCTAAAAGATTTGGCTTTTGGTCTATGCCTAGTGCTATCCAAAACAACATATAAAATTCTTTGTAAACCAATTTTAAAAGTGTCTTGTTTATTCAGCAGGAACTGTGTACAGTGTTTGTTCGGAGGGTAGACTCCAGTCAATGGCACACCAGCCAACAGCTGATTTCTCCTTAGAAAGAAACATTGCCTAATATAGATCATAGAAGCCAAAGACCAAAGGGACAAAGTGCTAAAGATAAACAGCTCAATCCTCAACTGTTCGAAGTCTTCAATAAGCCTCTGATTTACAAATTTGGGGTGGGACTCAACTGTGTTCCCACCTGCAAGCTTGTCTCAGATCCTTGGCTCTAACGTGGTGAGGTGCTGGTATGCGGTATGACCTCCCGTGCCCTTCAGGAGAAAAGCACTGGCTTTGTTATGGCCCTAATCAATCAGTTTCTCTGCAACTTTTCTTTGTCATAATTAGGGGAGGAAGACAGTACTGACTGCCCTCATTTTATTGAGGCAGTGAATGGAAAGAGCATACAGAGACAGCAGTGCTGAATATTGAACGGCACTTGAAGGTACTTCCCTGGTCTGATAGAGGTGCTTTTTAGATTGCAATAGTTAGGGTCAGATTTCAGTAATTTACTTTGTTGGATAGCTATAAAAATGGTCTGGGTTTATGCAATGATTTTTTTTTTTTTTTTTTAATAAGCTTCAGCAGTGGCTGGACTGTTAAATACTGAGAGTGCCAAAATTCAGGTGGCTGTTTTAACCTGTGTCCTATGTTTCCACCCAAATATACGAGAGTGAAGCTAACTCTGAAAGGTTCAACTCTCCCTCATCCTTTGTATTTTTGTCTGTCTTGCATAATGAAATTATGATTTGCTGTAGATGGGGATGTTATTAACATCTTAAAAAGCAGCAGCAGTTTCTACAAGCCTGTGTGACCAGTTCTGTGGAAGTTCAGGTCCCCAGTTGACATGTATTTTTCAGACCCCTTTGTTAGTGCATTTGCATTTGTTTTGCTCTGGCCCAGAATACTTAAGCCAGCTGTGAGTCTTTATGTTTCAGTTGTAGGTGTATTGTTAATGGATTACTTAAGACACACAAAAGAGAAACTAGTTGTCATTTGTTTAAAAATTTACTGATATTTACAGTGGGGCTACTTCTTGAATGTATAAAGGTAGATTTTGAGACAAGTACCTGTATGACTGTAGACTGGAATTTTGCACATGTGGTGCTTATGACGATTTTTCAGTTGAAGAACTGGCTTTTTGAAGCATTATTTAGATAGTAGATTAAAATGTATGTAATTAGTTTTAGAATGTACGTTTAATGTTTGTGAAATAATCATGTCAATATTAACAATAGGAAACCTAGCTTGTTGCAGCCTTGATGCAACATTAGCTCTCGCAATTTGTGTATATATCCTGTGGAAATGATTAAGGAAGCGTGGGTTCAATCAAATATTTTGGAGCCGTGTTATTGGTCTTCTGCATTCCTCGAGAGAACACTCATTGACAGCCAAGCTGAGATATTCATAAGGTGTGCGGGGTTTTTTTCAGTGTTACTTTGAAGAAGGGGAGCTAGAGAATCTGCTTTGTCAAATCTGCTCCTCTCATGCCCCTCAGACTTTGGCAGTGCACAATGTTTCCTCCACCAAGAAAAGCCCTGGGACAGAAACTCTGGTATGAACATGATCACCTTTCACACACAAGTAACTGGCCTGTAAAGACTCACGTATTGTTGGCACATTAAAAACTGTTGGGGTGAAGAGAGAGTGTTGTAAACGGGCAGGTGAATTGAGATAGATTATAGAGGATGTTTTCGCTTATTTCAATCTTCAAGTACAGCGACGTATCTTTAAAAGATGTTGAACAAAGTTACTTGTGAATGCTGTGGACATACAGCTAAGTTCATGTATTTGAGTAGGATGTTCAGCTTCCGCTCCCTGCAATTCTTATTTTGGAAATATACTGGTGTACATATGTTACTAAGTTTTGCCTTTAGAGGGGCTGAGATGTATGTGCTAACCTTACAGTAAATTAATAGGCAATAGACTGATTTAGTTTATGTATTTTTTCTTTCATTAGTGATAATTGCTGGTTGCTAAAATACTTAGCTAACTTCTTTGCTATTTTTTGCTATATTCACACTTTAGCTGTGTGTGGTTTATTGGTTTACTCAACACTACACTAAACTCTGGAAGAGTTGTTCGGAGATTTGTGGAAGACCTGTTTTGGGTTTTTTTTGGTTTAGTGTTTTTTGGTGTGTGGGTTTGTTTTTTTGTTTTTTTGTTTTTTTTTTTGTTTTGTTTTGGTTTTTTGTATAGTCTGTGTAGTTCAGACTAATTTTCATGAAGAAGGTTTCTTGCCCTTGAAGAGAAGTAAATAGTAGCCATTATAAACAGCCAAGAATACTTAAGGTTTTGCTGATGGGTTGGAACAGTTGAGTACTCAGAGATCTCAGGCAAGACTGAACTCTACTTTGTGAAGCAGTTTCTAAGCATGCAGTAATAGCTAGTACTCCTCTCAAAAGGTCAGGAGGAGGTGAAAGCTGGGAGAAAAGTATTTTCCATTTATGCTATCTGGTAAAATTGTTTGTTCAGAGATGCACAATAAAACCTGGAAAAGCTTGACAACTGTATTTTGCATTTTGTTATGAAGTACAGAACGTGCTTCTGTGTTGTATCTCCTCACTGTGTTTTTGTTGAAGTTGTGTTTTACCACAGGTATACAGGTCGTATGGCAGCTTTCTTGGCTTTTCTCACAGACTTGTCCCTTACCTCAACAGAATCTTCATTTTTAACTGTTCCACATCACTTGAGTGAAAAAGTAATTTCTGAAGATGGATGCATGGGAAGGACAGTGTTATGGTATCAGATTAATTTCACCTCAGGCCTCAGAAATCTTGTTAGGGCATCTTTCAATAAACAGATTTCCTGTGTGACTCTTGACATCTCTTCTTCTGCCTAATTGACACTTCGTTCTCTTTATTGTCATATAAATGGAAAATCTGTCTCTTTAGCTTTGCTTTTTGTTATAAACAGTCTACATTAAAAAGAAAGGGTCTGGTGCAGGTAGCACTGAATGCTGCTCTGCTTTGTGAGAAGAATCAAATGCAACAAACTTTTGCACCCTCTTGAACTCTATGCATGCATCAGTATCTTGTGTGCCATCTGTGTCACATGAAATCCGTTTGCAATCTTTAAGTAAAAAAAGAATTAATGTATTTTTGAAAACATTGTCTTCCAGAGGACTGTTATGAAAATATTTCGCAAGAGACTGTTTTTCCAGAAGAAGCAAAAAACAAAATGGAATCTGTCAGGCAAAGGAGAATACTTGCCCATATGCTTAAACATAATACACATATTACTTGTGCTTCCTGTCCTGTGCTCTTTATTGACCCATGTCCAGGCAGTTTGTGCACTACAGATCTTTAAAATGGCTTTAGTTCTATAATCACTAATTGCAAAGGCCTTGCTTTAGGCCCTCATGCCCCAGATCTTTCATTCTCTGTTCTCACGCGTGCACATACGTACTGTAGATTTTCAGAAATGGCCAGTTGCTTGGTGATAGAAATAGAAGGCTTATTTTTGTTTTGCTGTTGTTGTTGTTGAATCAAAGTAGTTTCTCAGTATGGCTTTTATGTAACTTTGTATTTTCTGGCACATCTTCTGTGAATACAAATGTGGAGTATGACATCTGCAACAGTATAAGCAGTGGTGATTTATGGATGTAAATAGTAAAGTTATCCTTCACTGTTGTTTGAGAGAATTTGTGATGCTTAGCTATATGTCCATGATTTATCTCCTTCTACTCCTACCGTAGCTTTTGAATCCTAAAGCTTTTGGAAAAATTCTAAACAGGGAACTGTTATGGTGCTCATGTGTGCTTAAGCTTTAAGCTGGAAAAATAAAGTTAGCACTTTGAGTACTTGGTGATGAAAATGTAATGGGTCGTCAGGAATGCTGGAAGTGCCTAGTGACAGGTTTTAGCCAAAGTTCAGCCTGGAATTCATAGCAGGCACTGTAGGTGATGTACCTCCTATTGTTAGAAATGACATTTGTTCGTGCAGGGTGATCTATATTGTGGTTTAGCCATCAGAAGTAATTAGCTTTTTCTATAATTAACCTTATTGGTATCTCTTACAGGTGTATTATTTACAATACAGCTACTGTCTAGCTGTTAATGCAGACTGATGTTTGTAAAACAAGTCTTATGTTTCTATATTTTGCTGCTTTTGAATACTGTGCACTTTTCTGGACAAGGGAGAAGCATTTTCAAATGTTGGATGCAGAACTGAACAAAGATCAGACATCATGCAGTCAGCTGCAGTTAAACAGCTTCACCTCACCTGAAAATTACAACTTTTGGGGAGGCCATTAAATCTGTATCCACATTTGGGTCTCAATGTCCATGAGCAAATAAAGAGCCTTCGCCATTAATAGTAATGCTTGAAGAACAAAGTCCCCTCAGGGCCTGAACTGAGTCTAGTCATGATTACTTATTGCTAATCTTTCGATGGAAAACTTGATAGAGCATTTAATATCTAACCTGTTCAAGCATCATTGTACTCAGTGAGGGTAGTTTAAATGCCTCTGTTGCATATTTCCTGCTGTTATAAATACATGAAGTTTTTTTTTTATGTATGAGTGAACACAGAGCCTGTTTTCATTCACTTCATTCTTATAAAATAAAAAAAAATATTTGAAAGCCCCAAACAAATTTCAGGTACTGGACAACATGAATCATTCTCAATGAAAATACTGTATGTCAGTGTTAACTTCAGAATTTACTATTTCTTCATTATTCTGTAAAGCAAATGGCCAAATGACGTTTTAAAATTCTTCAGTACCATGAGAATTCCTTATTGCCAGATCAGACTATGTATAAAGACAAGGAATCCTTTAGGGGGTTTTATGTCAAGTACAGATTGCCAAATTGCGTTGATACTGAGCAAAAACTTCACTGTAGCATTGTAAATTTTGTTCTCTGAAGCAGTTTTAAAAATAATTTCTTTTTTTTTTTTTTTTTTTTTTTTGCTGGCTCTGCTATAACCATGGCTTTGTAGTGAAGCTTAGTAGCATGTTTTCACATGACATGGCAATCTTTCAGATGAATATTGATTATTTTGAATTATATTCTGTGTGCTTTATGTTGGGTTATCGTGGACTTCAAGTTAAAAACGTTGCCATAGGGAGGTGCTTGTGTATTGTAATTTTCTGTTCCCTGGTTTCCTGACATTTAGTTTCTTAATATGAGACTATTCAAATGTATGTGATTGTTTTAAACATTACTTATTGTCATCCAGTTTTCTGTTTGGAAATATCAATTTTCTTAAAAAATAAATTTGTGGAGGAAAGAAAAACAAAACTCTAAGCATGCATATATAATTTTTTTATTATTATTATTTAAATTTTTTAGAAGCTGATTACATAAAACTGGTTAGCATCTCTGAAAAGTAAACCCCTGGTTATAACAAGATTATCTTTCTTCCCAAACAGGTCTCCGGAAAATGGAGAAGACTTTGAATAGAATTCATCCAGTGTCTGATCCAGAAGCAACCTATTTTCTACAAGTATCATGGGAAAAAGATTTAGGCATGGGCTTTGGTATAATACTTAGTGATGGTCAATGTGCATGGACTGGGACAGGTAATAATGGAAAGAAAGGAGAGGAAAAAACCCCTAGATTATTACTGTTCTTCATTATTATTTTTGAACATTTTCTAAACTGTGACCCACAACTTGTGTCACAACCTTTTTTACAGGTGTTACCTCTCCCCATTGTTGGAGGAGGTGGACTTCATGATCTTCTGAGATGTGCTTAGAGATCTTTCAGATTTGGAAAGGTTGCTCATCAAACCTGATACTAATTCATTTAGCGTTTGGATATGTGATGTTTTGTTCTTTCTCAAGAATGCTGTTTCTTGCAGTGATGTTGGGGTAAATATGTCTTCTCCACATCCTTGAACAAATGTGTCATGAAAGTTTCAAATTCTAGTTCATGAAGCATTTAACTGCAGGTGCTTTTAAATGTTTTTAGAAGTGTTTTTAAGATGGTTTCATAAAATCTGAATAATAAAAGGCAGCTGTATTTGATATATTTGATATTCAGGTGAGTTTTTGAGGAGGAGAAGGCACAGGAAAACTTTTTTTTTTTTTTCTCCCTAGGCATAAGTTATCAGAATAAAAAAAATAGCCTGTGGGATTTTTTTTCCCCACTCAGAAATTTGAGTAAGAGGATGGGTTTCTTAATATGTACATGCTTCTCTCATTCATGCCTTTTGAAAGAAGGAAAGATTTATGTGGTCCTTTAGAAATGTATCAAATACTTGTTCAAAAGCCCTTCTTTCAGTGGCAAAAATATTTCAAAGGGAGGACAGAATGATATATTTTACAGCATATTGTGGGCAAAAACATTTTCATGACTCTTTTTCTGAATTATGAGAATAGGAGTCTGCGTAGTTCCTTCCTTCTCCTTGCCCAGTTTCTACATAAGCCAAGCTTTCAAAGAGGCCTGAGATATGTAAATATATAAAAATTAGTGCTCTTTGTATGTGTGTGTGTGTGTCTGTATATATATATATAGCTTTTATACAAGCATATGTGTGTGTGTATAGTTCCTGTTTATGAAATGAAGCTTAATCACTCATTAACATTATTCTGAATACAATTTTTACCTTTTTTTTTTTCAGTAGTATTTCTGTTTAGAAGCTTTTCTGTTAGTTCCTAGGTACTTTTAAAATCCCTAGCTTAAAATTCACAAAACCTCATTCTTGAAATTTGTTATTTTTCTAAGCTAATGCTATGTAACTATAACTGGAAGAGTATAGAAAAATATGTAAACACAGTTCTTATTTTGTTAACTTCCTGCATCTGGCAGAACAGCTGGATGATTGTTTCCCAAAACAGAGATCCAGTGAAAGCAAGATGACATCACTCTATTAAAAGGAAAGAAAGAAACCCACAACAGTAAAGCATGACCACTCGGTACTTATCCAATGGAAAGTGCTTCTATTTCTTCTGCAAGAATCTGATCCATTTCTAAGGAATTCCTATTGAATTTGTAGTCCTTTTAATAATTTCTTTAGGGGTTGAAGCTCTGCTGCACAAATCTGTGTTTTCATACACTGAACATTGGTTTTGAACACTTTTTCTAAGCTATTACATCCCATTTAAAACATCTTAGATTCTAAATTCAAAACCTGGGAGAAGGGAAATCAGTGGTCAGTAAATTATTGCTATGGGAAATCCCTTTTGGGTTTCTCATGCTGTGGATTATTTTGCTTGGCAAGACCTACCAGGGAGTGAATGAGAGCTGCTGATGGAGTTGTCTTTTATGAGTTTTGTATATTTAATGTGATGATGAAAAGTGTTAGTAGTCTTATTTAACGAGGAAAAAATAAACAAATCTTGGGAGGGAGGAGAAGCAGACAAATATGTGATATGATCTAATGTATTCACTCAGTACTGTGTTAAAGAACTACAGATACATAGATTTATACATGTAAAGTTTCTCTAACTATTGGTCAGTTCTGCTACATGCAGCACATACAGGCACCACAGGCTAAGAACCCCACTGTGCTCTATTACAGTGTATTAGTATCTTTGGTTTGTTAACTTTTGTGTTTTCATTACAAGTTTATGTAATTTTTCTCAGTGTTGAAATTACCGTTCTAGACAAATACTTAATTTTGCAAGTATTTCTGACTTACCTTTTTCTGCCCCTCCTTGTCTCATATTGCAAGGGATTCCACATTTCTGTCTGTACTGTTTTAGGGGATTTAGGGAGATTACTGACATACTAGTGGCCTTTTCTCTCTCAGCTCAGTGTAGTGTCCTGTACAAGAAATAAGATGACTAACGAGGACATGATTGGTGGCTGTAGGTTATAATAAAATACAAATGTTTCAATGGTAAATCTCTTGCCTTTCCTTCCCACTCAATTCTTACTATTTTAAGTGGATTGTTATCTCTGCAAGATGAGTGTTAACCAGGACTGTAGCCCTAGTTCTTCACTGGTTGTACGCTTAGCTTTTTTTCCTGACAGTACTTCCACTGTGTGATTGTTTTATGAACCTTAAAAGTGCTGCATTTGGTTTCGAGGAAAAACAAAAAAAAGACCACGATGCGGCTGGCAGTTGTTAAAGCCTTTAGCCTTTTTGATAACATCTGTTTCATGCTTAAACTAAGTTTCTAAAATCTTGGAAAATACTTTTACTACTACATCTAAGATGCTTATATGTTTTCATTTATGTTGGGGCTGAATGTTGAACACTTGGCTTACAATGAGGTAGGCAAGAACCAGTAGCGTGTGCATTTACATCCTCCACCTTTGCAACACTGTTTGTAACATACCAAGTCCTGTTCTGAAGTTCATACCTGTCAGTCTTAGTGTGTGAGGATTAATGCAGAGCTGATTTTGACTCAGCAGTCGCTTGCTTGTAGGTCTTTCCGTGTTTTCAGTGCTGCATGCTGGCTTTGCCCATTGACGTGTCCCTGTGTGCCAGCTGCAGATGTGTCTGGTGAGGAGGGTAGGAGGGAGTGATGTAGCATTGCAGCTGAACGCTCAAATTCCTGTTTGCAGGACAAGTATTAGCTGGATATATATGTTGCCCTCTCTCTTAGCCTCTTTCCCTTCATGTATTAGGAAAGAGGGTTACATATTAGAAAAAAAGATGTTTGTGATGTCCATACAGTGTGAAAAAGGATTGTTACACTTTAATCCTTTTCTCTTTCTGTCTGTCTTCTGTGTTCCCTTTCACAAAGATTTTTTTTAAACTAGAGTTTAGTGGAAAGGGCTGCTGCTTACTTTTGCTCTGTTTAATTTTAACTTGTTCGGTTGCAGGAATAAATGTGGAAAGTGTAACATGGTCTTCAAATGATGATACTAAAATACAATTTAAAAAAAAAATGTTTAGTCTGTTAGGTTTCTCAGTATTTCAGTGCCCTGTAGCTCATCAGCATTTGGCTGTGTAGAAAACATTTTTATATGATTGTCCATTACATCTGCTGTAATGGATGGCAGAATACAGTTTCCGTTTCAGAAGATGTGCTTTTATCAGGCGTACACATCTGTAAGGACATACAGTTACAATAAGCCACACTTCTCCCAGGCCTCCTTTATTCAACCTCCTCCATTAATATTTTTTTTTTTTACTTCTCTGCAATCCAGACAATGTAACTTAAAATGTAAGGATAGGAACATCTTCTCCAATCTAGGAACGCTGATTATGAAGTAATTTTATTTCTGGTTTATTCTCATGCATGCTTCCCAGCACTCTTGATATTCTTTTTAATATATAATGACATTTCTGATGTTTCTGACATCTGCTGGATACTTGCAGAGCTGGTAAAATGCTATAGATTCTGCCTTGTCCTTTTGCATTGATAGGCTAGTGTAAGTGTGACAGGTTTCCTCTTCTATCTTTGAAAGAAGAGGGGAGCAGAGAAAACTCAGTGTTAACCAATTTCTTTTAAGGAGAATATGGGGAACTTTGTGACAGACTTCAGCATGCTATAGGCCTGGTATTTCACATCTTGGTGTGACAAAGCCTGACTTGCTCGTATTTATTGAGCCCAATTCCTTTTTTAACCCCCTCTTTTTTTTTTTTTTCTTTTTCTTTTTTTTACCTGAACTCCAAAGATACTCATCTCCCTTTCCCCTTGCTTTCTAGCTTTTGAAGGACCTAGCACATTTTAATCTGCCTAAGAGCAAGTGCCTTATGCTAGGAGGTAACTAATGTGATTCTGACCCACTAATTTATCCTTTTAACTGAGCGTATTTGCAGGCTCAGATTGTCCACAGTGGGGGTAGTTTCTCCTGTGAACTGTGTTTCCTTGCAGTGGTGACATTAGCATGCTGTCTTGCCACCTGCATTTCCTTTTTCACCTAGATGTTTGAGTGCATTGTTAGTGACTGACCTGCTTTATCAGATTTTGCAGACATGGTAATCACTTAGGGTGATTAGCAAGGTAGTATTTCTTTTTTAAAATGTGCACAAATACTTGATGAATTTGTGAATGACCTAACTGATTATTGTGACCTGTTTTAAAAAAGAAAGAAAAAGAAAGCACGTAACCCTCAACAAACCGTGCCTCAGTTAAGTCTAAGATCAGTAAAGCCTACATGTTTTCCCTATTTTTCAGATGTGTAGAGAGTAGGACTTCAAAAGCTAATACTTCTGAACAAGGAAGAGCTGGTTTGGTGAGTCAAAGCTATGGACAGCCTTCGGCTGCAGTGACTCTTCAGTTGGTGGAGTTCAGGATTGTAAGAGGAAGTAACGCAGTAAAAAGCCAACACTAGATTTTAAGAGACTTTGACCTCATCTGGGATCTCTAAATGAATCCCATGGGATATGGTTCTGGGCCATAGTGAGCAAGAGGTGGAAGCCAGGGGAATGTGACTAGGAGGGGTACAGAGACAGTGACCAAGCATGGAGGGACAGAGCCCACCTGGAATAGCATCTGGCAAGGGATGTGAAGGGCAACTAGGACTTCTGCGGGTTAATTGACAGCAAAAGGAAGGTGAGCAGAAATGTGGACCGGCTACAGGAGGGCTGATGGCAAAGGACGTGGAAAAGGCTGAAGTACTGCTCATTGCCTTCTTTGCCTTAGTCTTTGCAGGTTAAGATTTGTATTTAGAAATTTCAGGCCCCTCAGATCAGTGGGAAAGTCAAGAGCCAAAGGATACTTGACCTTGGAGGAGAATCATGTTAGAGAAGGTCTTAAGATAGTGTATGTACACAACTCCATGCAACCTGACTGGATGAGACTGTGGGTGCTGAGTTATCTGGCCTGCATCACTGTGAGGCCACCCTTGATTATTTTTGCCAGGTAAAAGTGATCAGGGGATGTTTAAGGACTGAAAGAAATGTCTCTTCTGTCTTTGGGAAGGATAAGGGTAAGAGAAGGATCTGGGTAACTGAAGGCTGGTCAGCCAAAGGTCTTGAAGGAATAATCCTGGAAACCATTTAAAAAAACACTAAGGACAAGATGGTGACTGGTCAATATGGATTTACAAAAGGGAAACGGTGCCTGACCCCCCCAATAACTTTCTGTGAAATCACTAGCCTGTTGAATAAGGGAAGGCCAGTGTATGTTATTTTGGCTTTAGTTAGAAAGGGTTTCAACACTGTGTCTCTAAAATCCTAGATAGATACACAGTGTAATAGATTGAGCTCAGACAGTTCAGCCAGATTTCAGAGGGTTGTAATCAGTGACATGAAGTCTATCTGGAGGCCAGTTACTGGTGGCCCTGTACCACAGGGGTCAATACTGGATCCAGGAAGAAATCCCCAGCCTGTACTGGTGTCTTGGGTGACTGGCTGGAAGCAGGTCCCTTGCTGAAAAGGACCTGGAAGTCCAGGTGAACAAGAAATTGAACATGGACCACCAATGTCTCCTTTTGGCAAAGAAGGCCAACAGCCTCCTGGGCTGCATTAGGAAGAGTGTTGCCATCAGGTGAAAGGAAGTGATCCTTCCCTTCTGCTCAGCTATGACAAGACCCATGATGTGGTGTCCAGTTCTCAACTCTCCAGTATGAGATATATGAACTTACACAATTGAGTCAAATGACTGTCCATGAAGGTGACTGAAGGACTTGAGCTTCAGTCATGCTAGGAGATGTCGAGAGAGATGAGAATGTGCAGCCTGGAGGAGAGAATGCTCAAGAACATTTTGTCAATGTGTATTAATTAATACCTGATGAGAGAGAGTAAAGATGTAGTTGGGCTCTTTTCAGTCATGATCAGTGAAACAACAGGAGGCAACTGGCACATACTGAGATACAAGGAATTCCATTTAAACATAGGAAATAACTTTTTTTTACTATAGGGGTGACCAAGAGCCAGAATAGGTAGCCTGGAGAGGACAGGGAGCATTAGTCCTTGGAGATGGTCAAACCCCATTCATCCTGAGCAAATAATTGAACTACAAGTTCCTTTGTAATTGACTCATCTTTGGTCAGTGGAGTTGGACTAGACAATCTCCAGATGTCCCTTCCAACCTCAACCATGCTTGAGTCTGTGAAAATAAAACTGAAATTTCTGAAGGTGCAGAATTAGCCCAGAAATCCTGAAGTATGTGTGAGGATATAAATATTCGTAGTAAATAATTATACATTTGCCTCTTTGCTGTATTTTTCTATGATAGATTGATTTGATACGTGCTGCCTCCTTTGCAGTATAAGATTAGCTACTGTGTCAAGAAGATTGTAGAAGAATGAGGTGATTTGAACAGTCTCATGTTTGATTGAAATGCTGTTCTATTTCCATCAGTCTGATTTCAATACTGGTACAGGCTTATGTCTCAGTATGGAACTCTTCAAAGGCATTTGTATAGAGAAAAAATACAGCTATTAATAGAAGTTTAAGTGGAATACTTTAAGTCATTTGTAGTTCTGTGATGGATGTCTTTTGGGTTTTTGGGTTAGGTTTTGGTGTGTAGGGTTTTGTTTGACAATTTTGTTTGCTTTTTTCCGTGCTGTGTATTTCAGGATCCAAAAATTAATGCCCTTTTGCCTATCTTGCTGTCTCAAGTGCTGGGCAAGTGCTAGAGATGTTTAAGAACAATCAGGTGTAAATGACAATCTAGAGCAGCCTCCCTCAGAAGATTGTTGAGAAGAAAAGGAAACACTTCTGTTAACCAAGTAAACAATCTAAAATGATGCATAGATATTCTTATATGTTAAAGCCTGCATTACATTGTACACATCCTATCTTAACTTTCATTTGGGGTCTTTGCTTATACCTATCTGTTCAAGAAACTTTGCGCTCTTCATTGAGATCATTATTCCGATTAGTATTTGATCTCTAAAAATACTGAGGAAATAGTACATAGGATAAAATAAAAAGAAAGGAAAATAAGTGGGGACCCAGGTGTCAAAATTAAGAACTGTTTCTTGCTACTCCTTGTGAAAGACGATGAGTCTTGGTAAGCTGCTATTTCAAATTGACCAAAAGAAGATTTGAGAAGAAACACATGATCAGAAGCAGACAGGAGAGCCTACCATGATTCTTAATGACAGTACATCTTTATTGGCCTTTTATGTACTGTATTCAACTGGTCTTCATCTTCAAAGGAATGGAATAAAATATTCTTCATAGATCTGTTGTAGTGCAAACTGGAGACACGTCCTCCATTTAACGATCCTTAAACATGAATGGTAAAACCTGGATTCTCAAGTCTCTAGGTGTAGCTTGATTTCTAAATTGAGGATTTATTTAGTTTAAGGTTTTAAGTTACAAACTTGGAAAACTGGATCAAGAATGTGTGAGGAGACAGTTGCACTTGTTGTCTTGCAGGATTTAGATTACACAGTTTCAAAGAGAACTGAGACTGCACGATAGATCATAGTTAAAACATTCCACTCTTTGTTGTAAGGTTAGTATAAGTGTGAGCCTGTATATGCATATAAATATATATATATATACACACACACGTCCACACATTTGGGAGTATTTATTTCTTACATGTTTCTTTCTGATAGTGTCTGAAGCTGAAATTTCTAGAGAGGCTGCTGACATGGAAATGGATAGAGAAAAGTATGTTGAAGAACTGAAGAAAGCATTGATAGCCGGTGAAGAATCATCTGGCAAATATAACTTTGCTATTTCAAGAGATGAAGAAGATACAGAGTGTCACTTCTCCTATGAAAGAAACCTGAAAGATGGCTCTGTAAGTATAGTTACATATTTCAATTTGAGTGTTATACTATGAGAAGGACCTTCTTAGTACATTTCTGTATCTTATTAGGTTCTTTAAATTCAAATAGACCTGTGATACATCTTTCAGATTGATTGAATATTGTAAACTCTGCAACAGGCCAAACTAGAAACAAGGTTGTGGTTTCCTATCAAAACCTGGTATCAATAGGACTATTTCTGTGTCATTCTCTTAAATGTTACTGAATAAGAGTATTAATTCTGTATTTAAGTTTTTGGATTAGTGTAGTGACAGGATGAGGGGTAATAGTTTCAAGCTGAAACAGGGAAGATTTCAATTAGATATTAGGAAGAAATTCTTCACTGTGAGGGTGGTGAAACACTGGAACAGGTCACCCAGAGAAGTTGTCTCTTCTTAACCCTGCATGTGTTCAAGGCCAGCTGGGATGGGGCTTTGAGCAACCTGATCAAGTGGGAGGTGTCCCTGCCCATGGCAGGGGGGTTGGAACTGGATGACATTTAAGGTCTTTTCCAACCCAAACCATTCTATGATTCTATTAAGTATGTTTGTTTTATTTTAAGCAGGGTATGCGTACATGCTGGAGCTGCAGTTTATTGTTAAGGTGATATGTTCCATAAACTGTAACTTTATTTTTAGTTCCTCATTTGGGAAGTATGCTTCTTTTTTAAAATTTCAACCCCCGCTGAATTTCTGCTTTGCTTTTTTTTCTTTTCTCTCTCTCCTCACCTAAATAAGGAAAAATATTAAAATGTAAATAGGGTTATTTTCAAATGTTAAACACACTTTTAAAATGAGCTTTTCTACTATGTTAAATATTTTGGTAGCTAACACTGAAATTGTTTCCTGCTTTGAAATGTATTAAATTACAACTGGGAATATGGTTCCATGCTGATTTCTTGGCTGTAAAGGAAAGGAGGCTCTAAAAGCAACCAAGAAACCAGTGTAATCTATATCTGTAGCCACTTTTGGTTATTTCAGGTTGTGGTTTTGTGTTAAAAGTTTTCTGGGGAAGAAGCTAATTTAAGGTAATTCTCCTGGTTTGTACCTTTGTTTTCTTGGTTTTTTTTTTAATTTCCTTCTCCTAAAATGAATGCTCTGTCTTTCCCAAGGTTTGTCACAGCTTCAGTTATGCTAGGATAGCAGCAGGACTGACTGACCACTCAGCCATATTGGTGAAATAATTTGGGTTTAAAAAGCATTGCTATAAAATTGCACTGGTCCAGTTCAGGACACAGTTCTGCAATCAGTTTCACTGGCATTGGCATTATGAAGGGGAAGAAAATTGTGGGGAGACAATGGAGACGAGATTGCAGATAGAGTAGGAATCACAGAATCACTCGGGTTGGAAAAGACCCTTGGGATCATCATGTCCAACCATTAGCCCTTAGACATTAGAATGTCTATGCCCAGGTCTTTTTCCTAGGGAAGAAATCTCGCATGGAGTTGTGTCACAGAGCAAAGTGTCTGGAGATTGTCCTACCTCTTCTGCTGTAGAAGATTTCTTCTTCAGACTGTTGGAATGTGCTTTTCTCATTTGGTTGATTTTGGCAGGTATCACCTTTTAAGAAACTGACTTGTAACAAAAAGAAAACAAACAAACCCCAATAAAACAGACAAAAAAAACCCAAAACAAAGAAACTACTTTCTGGGTGGCGTTATCTGTTGGAAGTGGAAAGTAGAAATAGTTTCTTTCTCGGAGCTGGAAATAGGCAAAAAATGCACACAATAGGTATTGGTCACAAGCATGAAATTGGAGCATGTGTGTATTCCATGCATTTGTGTCTCTTAGATGAGGTGAGGAAAAGCTCACTCTAAAGAGAGGGCCTATTGAGATTACATAATTAGTAGCAGCTCACTAATGTGCTTGTTATCAGTCTTGGCTTCATTTTAGTGAACAGAGAAAGACATTTAATGGGAATGAAGCTCCGGTTCTTAAGATTACTTCATTATAGGCATTTTTCCTTGTGCAATATAGGAAATTTCAGCACAATTTGGCTTTTGACTGTGTTGCCAAAAGTTAGATGATGTAAGTCATCTTCCAATCTGCATTATCAATATTTCTGTGTATTTACCCAAGGCCTTATAGGCTCTATACCCCCTTATTGACACTTTTGAGTACACAAGGCTGAGTGCTGTTCACCAAAGTTCTAGGTCAAAAATACTATATTACAGCAGGATTACAAGGTTACGACCAAACTGTACTTAGAAAATAAGAATCCTGTTTTTCTTGTCTGTGTCACACATAATATATTCTAAATACCAGATAGATTAAATGCATACTGTATTTTCATTAAGGGGAAATATCTTCATATATATGGGCCCACCTAATATGTTTCCATCAATCAAGGCTTATGAGAAATATAATTCGTATGAAAACATCTCTATGTCAATTTGTGAAAATAATAATCTGTCCGAAGAAATTGAAATATAACACGTCCTGATTGTTATGCATACTTTTAGCTTCAGGTGTCAAGAGAGTATTTTTAGAAAAGATGTAATTTTTTCATGTGAAAATAGACCTTTTTTTCCTTCCTGTACTAAACTAATGCCTACAAATAAAATTGCCAAAGCTTTTGTCAGAATTACAAATAGCTTTCAGGTGTATAAAAGAATACGTTTCAAACATTCTGCAAATTTTCCTGGAAAGCATTCATGATGTACATCTTTCAGCATCAGATTAGGAAATTACTCTTCCTGGGCTCTGTACATCCAGAGGACTGAGATTCAGCTAAATGTACATTTACCACGGAAGAGGCCTAGGGAAACTACTCTGCAACTTAAACATGACTTAAAATCACTGTTTATCTCTTAGCTGTACTTGTTTTTCTTACCGGTCTTTGTTTTCACGTCTTTTGTTTAGTTGTTCTGAATATTTCCTCTTTCTCTTTCCATATTTCAGCAACTGTATGCATACACAAATTGCAACCTTCCCAGTCCTGGGAAGAGTGGAGTGGGCTGGGGGGGGGGTGGGATGATGATGGCAACATGTGTGTGGAGAGTAGGGAGCTTTTGGTTAAACTGCACTGCATTTCTTTTCTTAGTGTGCTACCTGTAGTCAAACCGAGGGATGTAGTTTAAAAATATTGGCATAGAGGAAAAGGAACATGGTCCATAGGAGTGCAAATGAAAATAATGGAATGATGTTAAGCAAAGGAAAATGTAGGCATGTGTAGGAAATATTTTCTGACATTGCTATTTGTTTTACTGCTGAAGTGTTTGCCAGGGATGTGTGAGCAGCTGCATTGTATCAGTCACTTAAAAATGAACTGGATAAAAGAATGGAAAATGTACTGGAAGTAACTATCTTGCATCAACTGTATAGTGTGTTATATGACTTAATAGGTGTTCTCTATTCCCAAAATCTGAGAAACTGCTTGCCTACCCAGTCTTCTCTGTGTGTGAGCTCCACTGGTCTGTAGTGCAGTGCATGCCTTCGCTAAGGAACATGCATTTAAAGACATGCACACAGACAAGTAGAGGAACAATAGGGTGGAGGATGTAGTTTTTACAAATTGCCTCATGAAAATAGATTTGTCATCCCTCATTAGGTGCCACAGTTTGGTTGTTCGAAGTTTGTTGTCTTTCATAGATGGAACTTTTGTCAGTGGTAAGTCTGACATGATTCTCCACTATAGCAACAGAAGTTGGCATTGTAAACATCTCCTCATTGAGGTAAGTTTACAAACAAGTCCTTGAAGATCAGTTTGCTTTTCCTTTCCTAGCTGATAGGGAAGAATAATTAATCTTTATTTGCTTACAGAAGTAAATAAGTTTAGAGGTTAAAACCTTGTCTATGGTTCCTCAAAATTACTTCCCCCTCTTTTGTTCTGGCTCATTAAAGCTGGAATTACACTTGTTATCCAGAGCCCTGTTTTGAAGGCCAGGAAGACTAGGCAACAACTTAGGGGGGTGGGAGTGTAAGAAGAGAGGCTCATCTAGCTGTGAAATTGTTTTGACAATTTTTTGTATAGCTTTTACTATCAGCATAAGTAAAGATCAGAGAAGCCATGTACAGCATCAATCTAACAGTCATTCAGAAACCTGCAATTTACAATCCAATTCACCTGTTGTTTAGTTGAGGAACAGGTAGGTTCCTTATATAAACTGATGTCTACCACCAGAGTTAGATGCTTTAAAGTAATGTTTGAAACTACTCCAGTGCTATTTTGGTGGGATGAAACCAAATCTCTACTGTCAAATCCTTTTAAAGTGTGTTTGTAACAATTAATATAAAACATAGATGTATGCGTAAGATTTATTCAATAAATAAGTGTAGTTATGTGCTGATGGTTTTGGTATTGTTTTTGGTTTTTTGTTTGGTGGGGATTTGGTTTATTTGTTTTGTTTTGGGGTTTTATTTTGGCTTGTTTTTTGGGGGGGCTTTTCCTTTTTTTTTTTTTTTTTTTGGATGAAAAGCTTTCCAGAGTCACAAATAATTGGAAATAATTGGTGTCTGATATAGAGGAGCTATTGATGTAACATGTTTATTTTGCAGTGTCACAGTTGCAGGTGATACTTTTTTAAAGTATCACAATCTAATATAGGGAGCCTCTGTAAGGATTTTAGTACTTTCTTACATACATTTTTGAAATGGTGATCAAAGACGATAAAATGCTGTCTGAGTTTTATAAATACTTGTTCTAGCTGTATCTCAGCCTGATACAGTGAAGCCTAAAAAATTATGCCTTCAAAAATTCTGATGTTGTGTGATTTATCTTCCTTATGACAGGTGGCTTTGCCGTAGGGCATCCAGCACTCTGCCCTCAGGAACTGTTTTTAGTGTGGTGAGGGCAAAGTAGACTGTTAAGAGTCACATTAAAATAACAATGGGTTTGGTATACAGTGGGACTTGTGTGTCAAGACAGCTGCAGTGCAAAATGGGCCACACACACAGAGATCTCAGTAAGGGGCCATTGAGGCTGGGCCAGCTAAACTGCTGCCACCTAAACAAACACCATCACAGAGTCAGTGATTTAGCGCTTGATCTAAGTAGGTGACCGCTTGGAAGTAAATCTTTCCAAGTACTTTAGCCAGTCACTCCACATATAATAAATAATGGAAATCCGGCAAGATTTTTTTTTTTTGTACTGGCAATTAAGTTGATTAAATAGCCTTTGATAAACAATTATTTGAGTGCTAGCAGTCTTCTTTCTTTACAGTAATGTGACAGGCTCTGTTTTTTTTCTTGCCTTTTGCGTAAATTTGTAAACAAGGAGGATATGAGCTTAAGAAATTCCACTTTAGATACAGTAGTGTTGCTAATTAGGCTGATGGAAGAGATGCTGTTACTTGTCTCCTCCATTTCCTCTGGCTGTTTTTCCATGGTCGGTCCTGTGAGTACATTGTGAGTTTACTAGAAGTTAAAAATAGTTAGAGAAATTCATGCTGACCAAAACTTTTCACAGCACACTGAATAAGCGAAGTAGAATTGGTAGGGCTCTTTATGCTGTTCAAGCTGCCTTGGTTCAGGGTTTGAATAGTTATTTTTCTCCAAACCACCAAGAATACTTGTTTGGATAACAAAGGTCACTGAGAGTTCAGATTGTTTCCCAGGCAATTCAACTAACTGCTCGACAGAAAGATGAAATGATTAATTTTCAGGTCAATGTAAAAGCAATGACTCTTCTGTATCATTTACATCTATCTCCTTCAGGATTTGAGAGTGGACAACTGAATGAATTTCTTGGAAGCACGCTTTAGAATTACCTTACTAACATGCCTTATATAATGATATCTTTTATGTAATCTCATACTTCTAAGTGCTACATGATTTCCCCCATCTTACCTGATACATACCTTTATGACCCTTTCAGGTCATACAGGTGCACTTAAAATGCAGTGGATCGTTTCTGTTACCTTCCTTTTTAAAAAAAATATTTTTTCCCTTTTGTACCTTATATGTGTACAATAGCTGACAAGAGTCCTGGAGAATTGACTTACGCTGTTTTCCTTCTTTAGCTATTTGATTGTAGTTAACTATCTGATAGCTTAGCTATTTGCTGCTTCCGCTAATCAGTGGTTTGAAAAACTGTTGGGGGGAATATGCATTTAAATATGGGTAGCATATACCTTTAAAAATGAGGGATGTTGACAAAGGAAGAATCAAACACTTCAATGAATAAATACTCCAGTTTCTCTCTACCTGTCAAGATTTGTGGAATTCACTGGAATTATTCAATTGAACAAAAATAGTACTTTAACGCTTTTAAGGCCTACAGAAGGCATTTTCTCATCCCATGAGGGCAATGAGGGTCTAAATATATTAAAGATAACTCTATAATATTCTTAAAATAGCAAAATAGTGGGTATTGGTTTGATTTATACAAGAAAAATTGTCAGTTGTCCTTTTTCCCTCCTGATGTTTTTGTATTGTCTCCCCTCCTTTCCTCTCAATTTCTTTAGATTTTCCCTTTTTTGGCATACCTGCTGTGCATTTCAAATCTCTGTGTAGACATCAAGGCTTACTTTTACTTGTACAGCTGAGTACAATGCTTTTGTTTAAGGAGGAAAATCTTTAAATTATGGCATATTGACAAGTCTTAGTTTCCCAAGAAAAATACAGAGGACAGTAGGTGCTCTGGAAAAGACATTACTGTGTTTGCTGTTTAAAGCTTTGCTACAAGATTCTAGTCCTATATTCTCTACAAGGATGAGAGTCAGAGCCTGAAGACCAGCAAGAATCTCACCTATGTTCCGCTTCAGAAACACTGCTTTTCTTTCTCTGCAAGCATTGAATATATCTTGCAATAGCCTTAGTAATTTTCATGGATTTTAACAGTTTATCCTAAGCTCTATCACTTTACATTTTGTTACTAGAAAATCAGTGTTCAAGTTCACCTTTAATAACATCTAACAACAGAAAAAGGTACATATAACCAGACACTGCTCTAACAACTTAGTAAGGGCACCAAAGAGTGCAAATTATTAAAATTTGTGATAAAAATACTTATGCCATATTTTGTATGTTGGAGTGATGGGTGGCTAGGACTTTTCTGTTAATTCTTAGACCGACTACGCATTGATTTTTGAATGTCAAAACAGATTCAAGGGGCATTAGAAATTGTTGAGTACACTAGTTTTGAGAGTGAGAACAGTGAAGTAGAATGCTTGGGCTCAACAGCTTTCACAAGACCCTCATACATGTCACTACTTAAATCCTGATGAAGATCTGACTAATATATAACAAATGTGTTTGATTTACCATGGTAATTTAACTTTTGTTTTTGTTTGTGGTCCTTGAGAATTTTTTATTCCATTTTTTCTTTGTGGCTAAAATGCCAGGAAGATGTTAAGTTACAGTATTTACCAAATGTTAAGGCTGAGACTTTCATTGTGACTAGGTGTCTTGATTTGTAGAAAATAATTGGGACACATAATACTCTTGTATTTTTGACATTATATTCTTTGATCAAAGTGGTGGATCCTTGTAGGTTCTATGGCACAAACATAAGAAGTGGGCAATGCCCCACCGCAAGCACCCAAACATGAGGTGAAAGTTCACAGATACACATCCTTGATGTCTGAATTTCTTGTGGGGAACTCACTCCTCTGATGAAGGAAAGAAATTGCAAAATGTATCTGCCTTTAATGTGAAACTAGAGAATGTGAAGGTCCATGGAAGGATTTCAGTGGAAGCTGTTGCCTGGTTCACAGGCCTTAATAGCAGACATGGTGCTGATACCTGTATTGGCCTAGAGAATAAATGACAGCATCTGGAGGAGGCAGCATCTGAAGAAGGCTGTTCTTTAGAATGTCTGTTCTTTAGCCATAACGGGCTTAAGCAGAAAACAAGCCATTCAATCTGAGGGAATTTTGTGCTCTTGGAATGGAAACGGGACTAGACGTCCTGAACTTAGAAAGGAGGAGTGAATGGGAGTGTAGGAAAGATGATCAAGATTTAACATACAGGAAAATAAAGAGACCAGGCTAAAGAGGAAGCAAATATTTTAAAGCCATCCTAGTGATCTAGCTTTTTAAAATAAATGCTTGCTCAGGAAAAAAAAAAAAAAAAGCTAGCTTATTTTGATTTGATTTTAATTTCTGTTGGATGAACTGATAGCTAAAATTGATGCTATAGCAATTCTTTTTTTACCTTTATTACTACAGGAGCTGGGAGGTTTTACCCATTCAAATCTAGCTGTGTGGTTTATCTCAAGTTTGTCAGACAGTACTTATAGGATATAAATGCAGTGGTTTCTTTCTGGTGCTCTGCCAGAGCTGCATGTGTTCATCAAATGTTGTTTAGTCATTGCAGCATATTTATACCATCTGGAAATGCATGTGCTTCCCTTCCTGAAAAATAGTCTTTAATCAAGACCACTATAATGGAAAGGCTAGAAAGAGTAGTATACATAATCAGTAGGCTGCCAGAATTAGAATTACACATACATTTTTCCTAACCCTATCATGTTGCACTCAGGGTAACAAGCTTCCAGAGGGTACCACACCTCTGGATCTAGTACCTTTATCCATGATCTCTCTTACTTCTGTGTATATTATTAAGAGTCCAAATTGTTTAAAGAGCTTCTTGGTAATAATAACAACAAATCAAGAGTCATCATGGAGAATTGTAACCCTACAGGAAACGCCTGATATCTTTTACTGTTAGGAAACTCCATTTTTCCAGGTCTGTCTAATCAGAAACATTAAAACAACCGCAAACAAACAACAACAAACCAACAAAATCAAAAGAAATATTTCATGTCCATTGTACTCCTTTCTTCATATTACGAAAGCATGTGCTTCTTGTTCCACACATTTTTGAAACAAGTTCTTGATTGTGCTCCACTAGCTTTTTGAGTTGGTACTAAAAGAACATGTAGAAAATGCAAATATGTTTGAGTTGGTATTAATTCACTTGGTAAGAACCAGGAACTGAAGTGTGCCTGGTGGCATTCTGAAAATGTGTGTATTCATAGGTGATATTCAAAAAACAGGAACAGATACTCACTTACAGGTGTAAAAGTGATTGTTGAATGACAGTTGTCCATCTTTTGCATTTATGATGCTTACTGTGTTTCCATTAATATCTAGTAATTTTTTCATGCCAAATCAAGATTCAATTCCTCTTTTATTGACAAATTATCTTTTGTTGTGGGTTTATTTGTGGGTTTTGTTTTTTTTCCCTATGAAAGTCAGTATTGGGGATGAGGGGGAATTGCTTCCTTTCAGGTTTTCTGGTGATGCTATAATCCTTAATAAAGCTGTGCAAGTTAATCCCAGTAGTCCTAGAGCTGCTTGACAGAACTGCCCTGTATCTTTCTCCTTTCTTAAAAACATTTTGGTTTTAGAAGCTGATTTAAATTTTACTTTTAGATTTTTCTCTCTGATTGTAATTTTTAAGGCTTTGAGACTGCTCAAAATCTATCTGTCACATCATGGATGGATCCAGACACACATTCAGGGTTTATCATACTGCTCTTTCAGCAGTCTTAGAGTTTCCTTGTTGAAAGAAAAAAAGAGAAGCCTAAAACTGACTTAGTGACAGGTCTGTCTGTGTGTCAGGGAGCTCCTGGACCTTCACAGATAGTCTTATGATTTCATGATACCACCATGTTTAAATGAGGAGATGTTCTCAGTGTGATTGTACAGCCAATTTGGAGGTTGATAGAAGATTATTTGTATTATATGCTTCTTGTTAAATTTGCCACAGTGGATGTACTCATTTTTGATTAATCTCAAAACTCTATGAAAATATTGTTGCAATCAATTTTTTTATCAGTTATCTATACTGGACATGTCAATCCTTGGAACATATGCTTTAAATTCGATTGCATTTCTACAGCTTGAATCCACAATTCCATCCTTAATCTTCTTCTAGATCCATTAAATTTCATCTGGGTGATAGCTTTTTTTCCCCTTGGAGTGTTTTTTTTAACTAGGACAAGAAGGAGCTTACTCCAAGTGTAGCTGCTATAGACCTTTAAGTTGGAGGAGCACTACCTAAAATGTAACTCTCTAATGAAACATAAAAGAATACATAGGAAATTGTAAGAAAGTAGAAAATGGGTAGTTTATGTACTTGAGTATGGAAAATGATGTAATTCAACAAATGAGAGCTACTTTTAATTTAAAACCAAAAATAATTTTTAAGATGTCCCTAGACGTAAGGTCACATGCCTTAGGAAAATAACACACAGAATTCCACAACATATGAGCATTTTCCCTTCAGCTACAAATTTAAACTTTATCTGGACCATGACATTATAAAGAATTGATTAATATTAAAATAAATCATGTGGGTTTCTCAATAACTAAGGCCTAAACCTGTCTGGTGGGTGGCATACAACCTCTGTGCCTTATAGTTTTCAGTATCTTTGAAGGGAAAATGGTTAGTAAGACAAAAGTTGTGTTTATTATATACACTCTGAGAGCTAGAATGATACAACTTCCTAGTGTATATATATAGCCCAGGTATACCAGGCTATATTGAGTGGTCTGTACACTCAGTTTAGAATGGTAGCAATATGTGTTGATTTTGAGAAGAAAATATGTATTTTGCTCCCAGGTTAAAGGAACAGCTGAGGAAAAAATATATAGGATTCTGAAATTATTTGAGATAGGTTTTGGGAAATAGTGCTATTGAATGGACAAGTAATACTGATATAACTATGGCTCTGAGTGTAAGGCTTTTATTTCATAGATTTACTTAAATGCTTATCATTTATTCATGCTATAAATGATAAGATTTCAGTAGTATCGCTCTGAAATTAAATGAATTTTCTTCCCTCTTTCTTAGGAGAATCAAGTTACGGTTCACTGCAATAATTTTGGCTTAGTTGCAGGTTAGTAATTATTTGAATGTAGTGGAACTGCTTGCATAAATTTTAAAAAGTTTCATCTAACTGGAAAAAAAAGTAAAGACTATAGAAATGGTTTTTTTCTGTTTCTTAGAATTAAAAAAAATAAAAAAGCTAACATTTTTATGCTGGGACTCTTGAATCCTTAATGGATGTTGTATAATTATTGTTTTCAAAACACCTTGCAACAGAAGATGGAGACTCACATTCTTCTTGTTTTTATTATTAAAGCTTTTGGGTAGTGCTCAAAACCATCTTATAACTGACAACATAAACTGACTGTTGTTAACGCACAAGCTATAGACATTTGTTACTTTAGAAAGTAGTCCTGCCTCTTACATTAACACAGCTTGGGTTATGCAGTGGTTTTATGAGTTGAAATGGTCTGATACTTCTACGGAAGCTTCATTGGAAGTTCACACAAATTAGCTTTGAAAAGCTATATTTAACTTCTTATGGTACTTCAAAGATTGACACATACCTTTTACAAAGTAAATATATATTTTTACTTTATAAAGCAAGACAGTGGGAGGTGTTAATTTGTCAGGCTCCAGTACAGTTGATTTGATAAAGAGATACTCCGATGGTATAAATGTCACCTTTAAAAAGATTGGGTAGATGCCATTTATTTATTTATTTTAATCTACTGGTCATCTTGTGGATGCTGTGTTGTCTGTATTCCAGAATATTTCTGGGAGAACAGTCTAGCTATAATCTTACAAGGGTGGAAAAGTAAGTGTTGGAAAAGAATACTGATAAGACTTCTTAGTTTGAAGTATTGCAAGCTCTTAATCAAGTGTTTTTATAAATGTTTGTTATTAGAGATTGTCTTTTAAATTTATAGCCACCCAGTTGTTTCTCTCCTTTTCAGCAGACTGAAGGTAGGCAGAATCCTGAGGTCCAGGCAAATGGCACACCGTCTTTTAAAGAAGATTGTAATGGTTTGGGGCAATTCACTGAATACAGCTTTGTCATTGCTCAGTGTTTAGATTGAAGATGCTACATGAAGGGAACACTTTGAGGCACTCATCTTTTTGTAAATCACAAATTTATGATGATGTTTTTAGAAAAATTTGTGAGAAGCTTGGACTAAGTCTGCATTGCTTTCCAGGGGTAAGGGGCCAGATATAAAATAAAGAATTTATAGATTCTTTAGTGTGAGATTTTTTTTCTGCCTTGAGTGATGAGTATCTTTAATAATCATTGTTATAACCTTGCTTTGATTAGATTTCTGTAGCAAAAACTTGATGATAATATCACAACGCACACATTCTGTTCTAAGTTTTCTCCTTTTGTTTCCTGCAAGAAAGCCTGCCCCCTGCCTCAGTGGTATCCTGTAGAGTCTGTGCGTGTGTTAAAATTTCAGCATGCATTTTGTGTAGCAGGCTGAAGCAGAGTTGAAGCAAAATGATCTCTTCAGCAGGTACACCAGGCAATTTCTTTGTTAATCAAATCAGAATGCTCTAGTAATGGCCAGGTGTAGGGTAAGAGGGATTCTCCACATGATACTCCCTTCAGCACATAAAGTTAAGAGAGGAGAATCCTCTCCTTAAGTAATTCTTAAAGTAAGGAGGGGAGTAGTTGGACAACAGTCCTCCCTTCTCCTCTCCATTTCACTGAAATGTTTTTTATGTGTATAGTTGCCTTTCTTCTCTTTTCCCTTTCTTATGAACCTTACTTTAAAATACAGAAAACAAAGGTGCCAGTAAAACCTGAAGCTATAACTAGGATATGGTCAAGCCCATAGTGTATTTTTGCAACAATTAAAGATTTCCCAGGTGCTGTTTGTAGTGAATGAACCCTTGGTTTCCTCTCAAGTTGGGCACTTAAGTTGGGAGATCATTCTATTACAGATCCCAGCTGCTCTCTTCAGTTAAGAGAAGTAAGTATTCATAGCCATGGCCTAAGGAGAGTTGTTTAAGAGATAGGATCTGGTTTCCTTCAGTGTTTGTTTTCAAGGATTATCTTTTGGTCAGAGTAGATGCGCAGCTGTTTCACAGGTCCTAAATTTTCCATTCATTATCAACTTGACACCTATGGAAGGTAGGCAAGATTTGAGTTTCCATCAGTTCTTTCCCACGGGCATGGAAACTAATTTTAGAACACTTGGTAGATAAACAGTTGAGCTGATTATTTCAGAGCATTTTATGTCATATACCAGTATTCCCTTCTTTTAGTTTGTGCAATATTGTAATTGGTAGCGATGGCAACAGTTGCAGGCAATGACATACTAAGACACTACATAGTATTACAGTAGTGCTTTTGCTTGTAGGCTCTTCAGTGTGGATAGTTTTGTCTACAAATAAAATATGTTTATGCTAAAAGTTCCACTAGGAATAACACTAAAAGAATGATGAATTTTTAATTTTTTTTTTAATGAATTAGTTTTCTCTTAGCCACCTACATGGTGGCTTCTAAAACTGATCTAGCTGCCTATTGTCCTCATTTTCTTGATCATATTCTTTCTGAAAAAATCTCAGTCCCTGTGTTTTGTTAGTTGTTTGCGTATTCCAAACTTTTCAAGACAATTTTCACATAAGTGAGAGTGACGTGCAGTAGTTAAGTCAGCAGTAGAGCAGATAGCCAGGGAAAAGAACCTGGAACTTTTAACCTTTTTTTGTCAAACACAATTACATATGAGTTTGGGTTTCAGAAATGCTATTTATTGTTCAGTCCATTAGTTGGATCCTCTTGAAACAAACAATCAAACTCAGCTGAAGTAGCTGCTTCTCAGTTGCAGCTTGTAAATTTTGATTACTTAGCTATGTGGCGTCCTTCTGAGTTGAAAAATCATGTCTTGGTTCAAAACTAATGCAACTCAAAAGTTTCATTTGCTGAAAGGGGAAGTGCACGATACCAAGGGAGGGCTTGGTTCTCGTATTTGTGCTAAGCCTTAAAAACTGGCCACTAGGTCATCTGATTTATGTCTCAACAGCTTTGGACTTACACAGCAATCATTCTTTATTATGTCTTCAAAGTGACTCAGCCCAGGCAGATTTCCATCCCCTTTTCCACCCCACTCCCCTGGCTTAGTCATACGCAATTTAGCAGTATTAGAAAGAAGCTATTTCTTGGCTCTATCTGCAGATAGTTTTGATTATCAGAAGACAAAAGAACTTCATTCATGTATAGCTTGGGAACTTCTGAACAGAATAGAAAGTCACTCTGTTCCTTTCCTTTTAAAAAGTCAGTGTGGTAAAAATAGTGTCTGGATTTAGTAAAGAATTATGTAATTACGTTTTTCTGCACCTCTTTTAGCATAAAAATCAGCTCGAACAAAAAAATCAGCTCAAACCCATGTCTTTCAGTGTTTATAATGTTCATCCTTTCTGCACTGCTTTTTCTTTCTAGTTTTCTTGCTTTCTGAGTTCCTTTCTTGATGTTTATTTGTAAGTATAGCTATAAAATTATCAAACTGAAAAACAAACCAACTGAAATACTGAGTAGATGCATGTTACACCTCAAAGTTACATAAGTACATTATAAACATATAATTTCCAAGATTTCCTTTCAGTATCATGGTTTAAGCTGCTCATATGGTGTACATCTGTGGTCTTTTGGCAGCAGGATTGGCTGCTGCATGGGAGTTTGAGTTTAGTGCTAACCTCATATCTGTCTTCCCATCACTCCAGAAGTTATGAAACTCTCTTGCTTCTTTACATGAGTGCCATGAAGTGAGCTATTAAAATATTATAGAAGCAAGGAGTTTGAATTAATAATGTTGCATGATAGGAATGAAGGTGGGTTTTAATGATAAAACTGATAGCTTTGATTTCTTTTCTTTATCTGCATATTTTGTATATATAGATTATTGGGGATCTCCTATACACAGGTATAAAGGATGATTGATCCTTGCTTCATTCACTTGATTTATACTGCATCACTTTCTGAAAAAGTAATGCCATACAGATGGTGGAATCTATATCAACAAATTTTAGAACATCTAAATGGTCAAAAGTCTCACTCTTAATTAAGAAAGCACACTTAAATGAAACTTTTTTTTTTCTGTAAGTGGGATTTTAAAAATATGAAAGAATAGATGGAAAAAAATGAATTTACAAAACGAAATAGAATAAGAGTAACTTAAAGGAAAGATCTGCAACTGGTCAAATAATGAAAGGCTTTTTAAAATTTCCTGTGAATTGTACTGGGCCTATATTCTTGTTGGGCTTATTGTATTCCTGTTACTGAATAATGATGAAAAAAAATGTTACCATCACTTCAAATCAGGCCAAGATGTTCCATTAGTATTTCTCTTTTGAATCTGAAAAGCAAAAATATTTGTCTGTCACAAAGACAGTCCATTAGTTACTAAGGAAGATATTACATAGATGAGCACATTCAAATTATCATCCTCTTTAAATAACTTGTGTCCAAGAGAGCAAAAAGAATTGGCTGAACTGATTTCTGGCTTGCTCAAGTAAGTTTTTAATGCTAAATCCTTGGGAAGTTATGGAAGACTAGAAAATGTGCTACTGTTCTGTCAGTGGGTATCCTATCCCACTTGTCCGTGGTGAAATCTGAAGCTGCCTATGCTGTAGTCAGCCTGGAATTAAAGTAATGGTCAAGTCTGCTAAAATACTAAGGCATTACAGAATGAAAATGCAATTGTTACTGATAAATTTCTTTTATAAAAAAACCAAACCCTGCATGTCTGAATGTTGTAGGAAAAGATCAAGTTTTACGTTTCTATAGTTAGTCATTTACCAAGTAAAGAAAGTCAAGATTGCTTAGGCTAACCTAAAAGTGAAGAAAGGTTTGTTAAGGAAATCTATGGATGAGGGATATTGCAGTAGATTTTTTTTGAGGTAACGTATCAGAGTTTTTCATATTTTACATGAAAGATGGTTTTAATTGCTTCCCACAAAATATCTGAGGATTAAAGAGTCAGTGAAATAAGTAGTAGCTATGGTTCTTACTTTTGTACCACTCATCAACTCTAAAATAATCATTGTATATATTTCTTTTATAAAGACACTAGGTAGGAAGTCTCCAGGTATGGGTGTTGTAAAAGCATTTGTAGAACAAAGGATGTGGCAAAGAGGAATGGGAAAATATGCTAGAAGTAACAGTCTGCAAAAAGATTTTAGGATCTCAAGGGACAAAAGGCTTAAAAAGACCTTCCCGTCTGGTCTTGTGGTTACAAGATCCATCTTTTTCATAACTGTAGAAGTAAGAGTAGAGAGTTGTATGTCTTATTACATGGAGCACTTAATACTTAGGTTAGCATGTTGCGTTATGTTTTGTTGCCTCAGTGTTTTTCAGCACAATTGTAAAAACATTCTATATATGGCAAAAAGCCACAATGGCCTTTTCTGTCAATGATGGTAAGTCACAGGAAGGAACTATGTCTCGAAGCTCAATCTAGGTATGTTTACCTACAGCAGATAATAGGGGAACAAATAGTTTATCCTCTAATAAGACTTGACATAGCCCCTTCTGGAAGACACACATCTGAAAAAGACTTTCACTCAAAAATAATTTCTAGGCTGTGAATGAGCAATGCTTTATTGGTCTGTCAGCTATAGGATCAGTTGTTGCTCCTCTGAAGTTTCATTTTCCCTTGAAATCTGAAGATATACCTACAGGTTATATTCAGGGTGTAACACTGCTGTGTTTTAATATGTTCAGAGAATAAAATGTCAGTGAATTCTCACAATATTTTTCAGATCTTGTATTCTTTATTTTTATCCTAGCTTGCTTAGAAACTTAAGAGGATCTAACTGGCATTCAAGTTCTACATTTCAGTCCCCCTCTGTATTGTCTATTTCTTTTCAGCTTAAGCCATTTACAGTACATCTGGCTGCAGGTCTATGGAACTCAAATAGAAAAAGGTCCCCCCCCCCCCCAACAACATTCTTCAAAAATTACACCCTCATGGATTGTTCTTTCTTTTTTCTTCTTAACCACCTAAACCTGCAGCCTTTGGTGAATGAGGTAGGGCAGAACAAAATCAAGAAAAGAAAACTATCAGAAACCAAAGCTTCTAAACTGTGCTGGGAAGTGATATGGCTGTTCATTCATATATCTGTTTCAAGGCTTATCATCAGCATAGTGAAGAAATGTGGTATCACTTAGACTGACATGGAGAACAAATAGAGGAGTGTGTAAGTGCATTCCATGACTGGTGGAAATGGCAGTAGGTTATCATGAGGAAACTAGGCAGTTTGAAGAAAGTTGAGTGATGTGATCTTTTTAAGAAAAACCAAAACACCTAAGCAATTTCACAATTTATCAGAAAAAAATGAAAGAAATATTTAAAAGTTTCTTTAGAGGATCCCTGTTGAAGGGGGTGGGAGGAGTTTGGACTTGCAGCTTTTGACAAATAATTTTCCTGTGTACGAGAACATCTTAGAGTGATTTGAGCAATGGACAAAATACAGGAATTTGAAATGGAATTGATGTATTTTCTGTCTTGGTACTTGTATTTTGTAGATGCTTTTGGAATAGCATTTGGGAAAAGCAAATGATTGTTTTCTTCTACTAAATATTTGACGGTGGCTGTACTATTAATGAATAAAACAGTTGTGTGGTTGCAGCTGTGATGATTTAGATATAGATGATTTAAGGGTTATGAAAAAATAATCTTTTGTTTTTTGTAGTTGGGAATTGTACAACACAGCATTTCAGGTACACATTTCTTAATCTCTGAAGACAATTCATGTATTTTTTCCCTGAATGCATTGGTTCAACAAAGAAGCAATAGTATTTCTCTGACTATATCTTCAGCTTTTACAAACACCTTCTAAAAAATAAGAAAAAAGATAGGTTTTCTGTCATGAAATTTAATGGCACGGAGGACCGGACTGTCAAAAATTGGTGGTGAACAGAGACTGCCATGCTTCAGAAATGGGACAGGAGCATGGTGATGTACTGATGTTAAATATGGGAAGGCAGGTGTTAAATAGCATTGACATCAGTGTAAGTTGCGTAAGACCAACATTTCAAAGGACCAACTGTGATGTTATCTTGTGCACAGGTAGCTCCATTGGAATGAATATAAGATTTGTGGGAAAACTACAACAGCTAATGTCATTTGCAGTTTGCTTGGCCTTAAAGTATTTTGCGTGGGAAATTGTGTGCTGCATTTATTTCATAAGCAGAACAAGAATGGGGATTAGTCTATTTCAGTTTACAATTATTTTTAAACTTATGGAGTATTTTTATTTCCCAGTAAGAGTTTAAAAAAACCCCAAACACTTAAGTATACTACATCCATGCAAGACATTATTTTTTGCTTCATATAGTGTGTGTTTTTCTGAAAAATGATTTTTTGAGCCTATTTGATATACTTATTGAAATAGTAAAGATTTTTCTAAGTGGTTTTTGGGGTTTTTTTTAATGAAGTGGTCTGTATTTGTGTGCAAATCAGAGATGCAGGTGAGAAAAGTAGGACATAAAGCAGGATACTTCTTGTTGAGATACATACATTAGTGAGATAAACTGGCATTAGGTCATCAGCTTTCCTCTGGGGAAGACAGGGAGAGAGACTGGGTTAAGCTGGGCAGTACATCTGTTCATTAAAGCAGAACAGCTGTAGTTTGACATTTTGGTGCTCTAAAACTGGGATTGTCTAAAGTTCATTTTGGATTCTTTTGGGTTTTGTGCATTCAGAGTCCTGCGTCCTCTTTGGCCTGAAGTCATTGGTGCATGCACAGTATAAAGCTGAGGAAAAAGTTGCCTTTAACAAATGTACTCTTCGTGTAATGTTTAAAACAAACAGGCAGTGTATTGCTGTGGCAACCAGACAATAAACAAGTGAAAAAAATACAATCGCTCTTAAATTCACCGTATGTGAGCAGTTAGTTCATTTAACAAGATTATCTTCTGCAGACTATGATCATTGTTTCGTTGCAGCACTAAATATTTGTATAAGATGCCTAATATTTCTCAATCTTTTATTCATACAAGTTTATATTTCGATAACCATAACAGTGTGTGAAGATTTAAGAAGATTGCATAGTTAAGGAAAAATAGAGCATCAGGGTGCTTCTGTTTCTCTTAGAAACCTAACAAAAAAAATTTTGTTGTTTCATTTTTGTTTTGTGTTTGTTTGTTTGTGTTTCCATCCAGACTTCAAGTTCATAAACAAATAAACAAAAGAAGTTCAGTTAGGTCTTTAATCTATGCATATATGCATTAAAAACACTTATTGCAGCTGATGAGGAGCCTGAGCTGGCAGGCAGAGAGGTGAGTGCCTGGTCCAAGTCAGGGTGGTTCCTGTTGGTTACTCACCCACTGGACAATAGCAGTGGAAAAGCTTGCAGCACTGCTGTCTTCACCAAGTTCCTGACTTATGAAGAACTTCTGTTTAGCTCTGGTTACAGGCCGTCAACTACTGAATGTCTGCTCTTTACATGCATTTGCTGTATATAATTTCAGTTGTTTTTTGAAGTGTCTTTTAGAATTTGCATTGATGGGTTGAAGTAATTGTAGTGTTCTCATGTGGACTACTTAGGAAATAATCTCTGCTATTCTTTAAGAAGAATTTCTTCAATATTTATAACTTTCCTGTCAAATCTGTACACAGTCCAGATGCTGCATCCATCCATCTTTTCATGGCTATATCCAGGCGATATCCATTAACCCAAATGGATCTAGTTCCTGCTGCTCTGGGCAATGAAGAGGAAAACATTATATACTCCTTGGGTCATATCTACAGCAGCTATATTATTTATAAAGCAGAACACAGCAATGCCTATGATAGCTTTATACTGTAGATGGTCAGATGCTAATGTTTCTCAAAAAAGTAGTAGCCAGATATGGTGTGTGCTGTTATTTATTCAGACTCTCACTGCAAACTTGCAATTAATTTAGAAATATCTAGACACTGAGTAATTATGAAGTAATCTTGACTCGGAATCTTTTGATTTGCTTAAATTTGTATTTTGATCTACTTAAATTTAAATATCTAGATATTTGTATTCTTAATGTAGTTTTTAAATGTTGATCCAGATTGGAGTTGCTTTAAGGCCTTTTCCTCTATCTATATTGCAGGCTAGCAGTCTTAATGAATAAAAGTTTCAGTTTTTCATAGAAAGAAGTTTCTTTCAACTTCGTTACTAAGGCTCATATAAAATTACATTTTATTTCTTTCTTGGCTTGGCTGAAGAAGCACAGAGGGACTACTGTGTGCTGAACCTCAGTGGGGCTGAAATGCAGTGGTGACTCCTCCTCAAATCTGACGGCTGGAAATAAAAGGACCACTATAAACCAATTACTCGTTCTGAATGAATAATGGAAGTATCATGTATTTATGTCAAGAGACAACACACTGTACTGAGGGCATGATTTTTGTAAGCAGAAACATCAATGTGATGGTTGTATGTAGTTTTATATGAAAAATACATATCCTCTGAGCTCACTTCAGTTATGCAGGTTAAAATTGTGTCTTTCATTCAGAACAGTTGCAGAGTAACGCTCATTGAAGGTTTGTCTACACTTCAGCTGCTCTGAGGATGAGCTGCTTAGCTCGGTGGGGGTGACTGGGGAGAGCAGAGCACTTCAACCGCACTCCTGCTTATTTCTGTGAAGCACTGTAACGCTGAAGAGCAAACCTGCAGGGTTTTTTGTGCTCCATCAGTTGCAATACTAGAAACAATATGAACTACCTTTCAGTGCATCTTGGAGAAATCTTCTGTCTCCATCACATGTGTGATGGGTTAGAGAGAAAGCTGCAATGGATAGTGGCCCTTGGGTGGAGTGATCTGATAACTTTGTGGAAAATGGTCTAACTAGCATATGAGCTATTCTCATTCATCCTTTGACAGAGGGACAACCTAACTTCAAAATTCTGATAAATTTGAGTTGAGGATTTTTTTTTTCCACATGCACCTAGAACATTAGAACAGAAATTGTTTTATAACTCAGCCTTGGAGGGAGAACAATCTCAGTAGCTGTAAGCAAATGGGAAGATGGGCATTGCAGAATAAGGTAATGGATGCCTGCTGATTAATTAGGAGTCTGGATTTAAATAGGCAGGGACATCTGCTGCAACTTTATTGTCAGAAGATATTTTCTGAGAAGAGTGTTTCTGCCTTGTCAGGGGTGAGTGACCTACACTGGGAGTGGCAGAAAAACCTGAGGAAGACGTCTCAGCTGCATCGTAAAAGTTCCTCTAAAAATTCAGTGATTCACTGGTGCTGCCTGATGCCCTGAGTCACTGCTCTGGGTGGTGTACTTAACATGCAGTGGTACGAGCCAGTTCTGTAAAACGGCATACATTAGTTAATGGATATTGAAGGGAAAGCCATTAATAACTCTTCATTCAGTCCTACCAAATGCGAAGAGTAATGCAATCTGAGCAGAAATATTAATGAAAAAATAGTTTAACTGATGTTATGTATAAATTGGACTAAAGCTGCTGACTGCTACCTTTTTGTGATGCTTCCTAGGAAACTGAAGTGCAAAGTCAGTAGAGTTAGGACCAGCTTTCTGTTGCTTATCTCTGGATTATTATACATGACAAATAAATTCAGACTATTACAAGGACTATAGGGGTGATACTAACTTTGTTGGGGTTGCATAGGGTTCTTGATGCAGAAACCTGGTGTAGAATCAAATGCTACAAAGAAGGGAACATGTCCAAAATAATACTAATGATAGGGCTTAGCTGCCTCGAGATAATAGTGTACTTCCCCTATCTGTTTTTTTTTAATTATGCTTCATATTTTTTCTTGTCAAATCTGTGTGTATTGCTCTGGCATCAAGACCCCTCTTTTTAGTTCGTGTCTTACAAAAAGGATTATTGGTATGACAAACATCTAACCTACACAAGATTTGGAGAAGCATACATAGTTTTACTGATTGTTTGATTGTTTATTTAGAGCCCAGCTCCCACAGTTTTCTTGCTGGGTAAGAATTCTAAATTTTGCTTAAGTTTTCAGAGTTACCATTGAGAATGTTATGGGAAAAAGCTTAAGAATACAAATTTTAAAAACTCAAAAATATAGAAAACAGTGTAGAAAAAAACTAGAGTTAAACTTAGCACTTATTTTTTAAAGTTTCTATTTTGAGACCGGTATTACAGTTTGGGGAACATAAAGAATCTATCGTGATGGGTTATTAATATTGACGTTTAATGTGAAAAAAGCAAGCAGTGTTTTGTCATTCCAGTACTTACTCCTTCCTTCACATCTCTTTCTATATTACAATAATCTGAAATGTTTAAATGAGAAGGGACACATCCCTAAGAAAGGAGAAAGACAGGCTGACAATGGAAAGCATGCTTGAATCCAAACTGAGGAGAATTGGAGGTAAAGGCTGGGGAGGTGCTCAGTGGCACTGTCAAAGAGCAAGAGAAAGTGGATGTTGTGCTTTGTTAATATGCTTTCTCAGTGACATCTAAGAATCTCTAACCCAAATTTGTGTTGTTGGAGGGAAGTTTGAATGCGCGAGGATCTTGGGACCACCTCTTGCAGAAGATTATCACAATTTCTGTAACTCTGAAAATATAAATGCTGTAAATAACTAGTTTCTCAGTCAACTGTAAAAATGCAGGAACTCCATTCTGTTTCAGGATGGCATGAAATAACTTGCTTATTGAACTTTTTAATACAGACGTTAAAAAAGGACAAACAAGTTGGAGAATGACTTTCGGTTTTGAATATGATTCTATTCCTAGGTTGTGTTTTTTGTTTTTAAACACTGAAATGACAAGAATTCTTAAGTAATTTCAGTTAAAAAAAACCAAAACAAAACAAAACAAAAAAACCACCAAAAAAACCAAACTACTTTCAATTTAGAAAATACTCACTTGTACTGATAAATCAACTTGACCGAACAGTGGGACAGAAGTAGTCTATGGCAAAAACAATTCTTTGGTTAAGTTGTGGAGGAAGAAAGAAAAATAGTGGAATATTAGAAAGAGATGAAAGACAAACTTCTAGGTTTTATATCTCATAGTTCCCAGTGAAAGTGGTTTGTGGTAAATAAGACACAGTGAAGGCCATGCTTGCAGAAATATACCTGTGTTTTCTAATGCTTTGTGAGGTCTAATACACACAGTTGAAAGATTATAGCTTTCCTGGAGTTTTAACTGTCACAAGATAATTATGCTCATTATATGTCCTTTGCTATGATGATAGCATGTGTATGGGATATATTCTGTTTCTTTTTCGCTGAAGACAGAATTGGAAGCTTAGAACATGGAAGGAAAATGTTTTAAGATAAGCACTGCGATGCTGAAACTGAAGTATTTCAACAGCTAGACAAAATGAGTTTGTAATACTCTGACATGTATTACTTCTTAGTCATCTTTCCAGTTAACACCCTAATAGTTGAAACAGCATGCAATACAGCACAGTAACAACAGGTAATCATAAATTCAGAAAATATAAACAAAAATAGTGAAAATTTCCACAGACTAGGTGGGAACCCATGGATAGAGGTACTACTTTTCAAAGCATTGATCAGTACAGGTACTGAAAGGTATTGGAACCTTAAAAGAAAACAAAAGATGTGCTGTAATCAAGCTTCTACAGTTCATCCTTCTCAAAATTTTCCTCATATTACTAATTCTTCTGACCTTTCAATAAAATACAGGTTACTGCATTATTTTCTAGATAATATACAAGTGAAAAAGAAAGACACTCTAGTTTGTTTTGGTTTTTTTTAGTTTCACAAGAATGTGTCATCCTACAGTGTAGCAAGAATAAAAAGCCTAAGCTGGAGTGGATAACTAAATGGACACAATTGGAGATCACTACTATGTGACCTCTTCAGTACTGTAGTAACTGCTGTTAAACTTGTGTTTCATTCAAAGGTCTCAAACCAAAATCTGAAACTTTGTAAGTAATTTGTGGGCATATGATGATACACATAGTAAGGGGACAAGTGAAAGGCAGAGCTGGAAAATACTTCTGTAAGTAGAGTGGATGCATTTGATAATAATCATATAAAAAAAAAAAATCTGCATATAAGCATGGTAAAAGTACCATAATCTAGCATCACTTTGCATTTTATTGGTTTACTTTGAGTCCAGTGTGCAAGCAGATATCTTGGGTTTTTTCATATATCTTCTTAAATGAGAACAACAATAATGGTATAATATTATAATATAATATGGTAAAAATGATAAAATTACCTGGGTAGAATAGCCTGTATTTAAAAGGTGCTGAAAGTGTACATGAAAGTTAAAAAGAGAACCGATAGTACTGTGCATATTTGCTGATAATAGACCTTAAGATGTCTATGAATTGGAGTGGTGCTTGAATAATATTCCTTTATTTTCTGTCCATGGTAACCATGACAAAGTAGCCCAAAACATTCACTGTCACTGGAGATCATAAATCTTTCTTTTCTAACATTTTGCTGTATGCAATTAAAACAAACAGTTTTGTTTCCTGTAAGCCCTTGTGAAATAGCCATTATGAATCAAACATTGAGAGTTTCACTCTCAAGCATGAAAGTCTCTGAACAATGTATATTTTGGTACATATTGAACATTTTCTGTAAGCCCCCATAAATAAATCCAGGAAATGTCTGTCCCTTGAGTACTACCTTCATTAAATCTGGAGCAGCTGTTGTTGTTGAACTTGCACCCAAACATATAATGGAGTCCTTGACATCAAAAACTCTTCTGTGACTGGCATATTATTGTAAGTCATTGTAAACACGGGTTTGTTCTGAAATAGGGCTGATTCTATTACAACTACAAACTGGTTGATGTTATGGAAATGGAACTCTAAACTCATATGCTCTGGAATATGATTAATATTAAACAAAGCTGCATTAGTCTTTTGGTGGGTTTTTTTGGGGTGGGTGAGGGGTTGCCTATGGATTGAGAATTCTACAAGACGACAGAGTGGCAAAGATACTGCTTAAAAAATGTAAGCATTTCACAGAAGTTATGTGATACCTTCCCTGAAGTCGCGGTGGTGCCGTAACTTAAAATATTAATGCTACAAAATTGTAATCCTCTTAGATTCTTAGAAGCTGAGTAGGGAAAAATAGCATTAGCAGTCTTAGTATTTGGACAGAAAGTATCTAGAAAACTCCTGTGTACTCCACAAAATGATACTGATTATAAGATGTAAATAGGCATCAGACATTGAACAACTCCACAGGTCCCTGCCACCTTTACTGTTCTACAACAGTCAAAATTATTTCTTCATTTTATCTACTGACACCATGAAATAAGTGGCTTGTGATGTGAATTTTTACATGGCTGCTGTTTCTTTGTGTGTGACTTAAAAGCAGTAATTCAGTGGGCAGAAACATTAGCAGTTGTAAATCTCGCTTAAGGCAAAATATCGAGGTCTGGATCAAGGCTTCCAGAAAGTTACATATTGTTTATTCATATGGTTTCTCATTTTTAATTTAGAAGTCTTTTTACCCTAAAATCCATAATGTTGCAGTAGGCTATTATGAAGTGCAAGGAAGCTTCAAAGAGGAGAAGTGAATTCAGAACAAGTTTGAATTAAGTAGTAGGTTGTATTTTGTTCCTGTGAGGGATGACGTTGTTTTGCATATCATTGCTTTCATTGCTTTTCACTACTTGGCTTACTTTAAGAACGTAATTCATTATTTTCTTCTGAAGACACAGGTTTCTGGATAAGTGAATTCCTGATTTGATAGGAAGGTTAACTGGTTTTCTTTAAGGGGTATTCAGATTTAAACATTTCATTGGATGGAAATTTCATTTTCACTTTGAGTGCATTTTGTATGAGGCTCTCACATTTTCCTCTATTATCTTAATGGATGAAAATACTTAAGGTAAGAATGGACTTACTAAGCTTCATATATTGTATACAGAAATTAAGACTGTAAAGAATTCTGTGTTAATGCATTTATGTGTGATGCAAAGCCTTTTCCTTTTGGAGTCTTTTTTGCAGTTGATCTGACCAAAGACAGACCCTTCTCCAGTTCCTAGTGTAACAGAGTAGTACACAATACTAACCATAATAACTTTTACTGATCCAGAGAGTGGTGACAATCATAAGTTATTCTCAGTTACCAAAGCAGAGGCTATAGACTGAGGTTATTCAGTGCTAGAAATTCATGTTTAGAGGGACTTGTACTGTCATTATCTACCTGCATCACAGACCGCTCATGTTGTCTTCTCTTGGGAATCCCTGACAGTGTTGCGGATGTATGGTGATACTTAAATCAAAGCTCTGATTCAGAGCAAAGGGAGGTTTTGCTTTGTTTTTCTTCTTTGCTTGAGATAAGGCTGTGGATCTTCTGGATCCTAGGGGGTGTCAATTTGAACTGTTCCTTACCCAAAATTCCCTGAAGTCAGTAGTTCCTGTACTAACCCCAGAAGGAAAAACACATCTGAGAAGCCAGTGTTTCGGTTGCAAAAAATTGTGCCTAGCTATAAGTAGGAAAGTGGATATGCCTAAAAATCAAGTCGTAAGAGTTTGCAAGGTTCTCTATGCTGATTTTCCACAGCAGCTGCTATCTTTCATTAAGTGACAGGAATTCTGAGTTCAACTTGAGCAATGTGTTGCATTTCTGTACCTGCTCCTTTGTGTCTGCTGCAGAGGGAATGGCAGTGGATCATGGAGACTGCTGGCTTTTCAGCACTGTGAAAAAATGCAAGGCACAAGGAGCTTTCTCTTGGAGTGTGAGCTTTGAAGCAATCAGAGGCTTATTCCTTCCATGAAAAACTGGCTTCCTATGTCTGAGGAGCTTTGTGAGCATCATAAAGTGATGTCCCATCACTGAAGGTGTTGCTGAGTAAGTGTAGCCTGCAGGGAGAGCTAACACTGTAATCTGGTCTCAGTATTTGTATATTTTTACTTAGTAAGAATCTGACTTCACAACGTATCGTACATGGACCGTCACTCTATCTGCTCAGAACAGGATTAGCCATTCAGATATCGCTGGATCCAAGAGTCCTTTGCAAAATCACAGTCTTAAATGCTATGAATCCAATTTAAGGACAAAAAGAATTGTAGTAGTAGAAAATACTCTGTTGAACTAAGGAATCTCTTCTTTTTCAGTAAAGTTGCAAGTGCAGAGGTCAGGTACTTGTGCTGGGAGTGCAGGGTGATGTGTAACATGAAGATCTGATTTCAGCAGCCTAGTTTGAGCCAGAATTCCATGCCTGCTGCCTGGTTCTGGATCCACAGTGTCTGCCAGAAAGAAACTGTAGATGTAAGGGCTTAAGCTGCCTGAACTGGGACCAAGTTTTCTCGCAAATTTGTCAAGGTATTCACCCATCCTACCTGCCTGTGGCTTAGTTGTCAAAGCTCTTTGGAGCTTGTCCTTAGAGTCCTTTGATATGGGTTTTGCCAGGGGTGGGAGGAATTGTTTCGTCTGCTTCACAGCAATGCAACTTCCTTACTTGTGTGTCAGAAAGTGACTGCTTTCTGGACAAGTCAACCATTACAGTCAAGCGTTTGATTTGTGTTATTGTTTGTTTTAGTTACGGCTTATTTAAATGTAGTGTTCTATTTAAATATTGCTCCTAATTTATCAAGGAGAAAAGTGAAGAGGAGTCATCCTGTTTGGATTTTACTTTTCAATTGCTATTTTTTAACTTGAGAATCAGTGCAAAGAAAAAAGAAACCTATATAAGATTTATGTTACTGGTTTATAAAAGAAAAGAAAGGAAATAATCATGGTCTGATAGAGAACTTATCTCTGTTTTATAAATAAATTGATCCTTAGCTACAGTTAATGAACTTAAGTAGAAAAGCACTAACTATTCTGACCTCTTGCATAACAGGATCCTCCCAGTGGGTTTTGAAATACAGTATTTGTTTTCGTAGTAGCTATGATTTCTTCTGGTTTTGATGTGAATTATCTTGCCACTCTTCTACAAAGAGCTATCTTTTCTCTTGGGAGGTCTATGACAAAAGTGTTTTGTTCTCTGTTGATGAGAGCTGCCTTGCAATGTAGGGAAAGAGAATAATGTTCCTAAAGCCAGCTCTGCAATTGTGTGATTCTAGGTGCAATTCTATGATTTTCATAGTATACTACCTTAAAGAATTAGTCTGTGAAACTTACCTTCATATAAGATATCAGTTAATTCCTCAAACTTCATTTAGATGAAGGCAGCAGCTTTATTTCCTGTCTGAGAGATACTCATTATGCTCTAATTTTTAAAACTACAAAGGCTTTATTCAGTTGGTGGTGTGACATCTTTATTGGATGTGGGTGTGTGAGTCTTGTTCAGATGTGGCACAGGTGCTCAGGACTATGATCTTTTGGTGTAACTGCCTCTAACTTCAGGTTTAAGAAAGAAATTGTGGATACAGTGAGTTGTAACTGCTTAATTCCATGCACAGGAGATGTTCTGTGCACAGAGATTTTGGCTCTGGGAAGAGCAAGTACTGTTAAGATTCTGCTCAGGTTTATCTAGATAGCAGTTATTCTCATATTTAAAGCTGAACATGGGTCTAGGTATTAAACACAGGCATAAGGAGGCGCACACTGAGGTGGCAGAATATTAGGAAGTTTGACATTAAAAAATGCTAAAAAGATGGACAGCACTGCTACCATAAATAGAAGACCCTTTTCTGTTACAGAGTTACAACTTAAATATTTCAGTTTTAAATGTTCAGAAAAGTTTGGTTAAATCATGTAGCACAATTTAGGATTTTTTTACAAGTTTGCAGTTGTTTCGCTATCCCCTAGAGAAATGCTGGCAATCGCTTCATTTGCTGTTGGGAGCAAATTTGTAATTTGCTGTCCTTTCTCTTGGCCCTTTATGAAATATTGGTGATATATGCACTCAGATCTGTTAGATACAATCTTGCTGTTGAGACTGAAAACATGGAGAGGCAATGTTTGCTTTGCATTTTGGTGCAATTTCTGATAACCTTTTTAATGCTTTTTCTCAGTTGGCATTCATTTTGCAAGTAATTAATTTGTAGTTCTTGGTGCAGGCATTTGGTATTTTGGACTAGACCACTTCCTGTCTCTGTAGAACCTGACCTTGCTGGAAACTAGGATTGGCAGATGGCACATGGAGAATTGCATTTATTTTTGAAGTTATACGTGTGGATTGTGAAGACTTAAGTGTTTCCAATTTATTTTTAAAGGTTAAACATTCATTTGCTATGGAAGGCTGTTTTGCAGGTGAGTTTCAAGATGCAAAGGCATGATTATCGGCCTTTCCTTCTTGGAAATTTCATCTCTACGTTCAGTTGGCATGGTATCATTCTCACATTAATTTCCAACATATTTTAATCATTATACTTCAGTAGATAAAACCTATTTCTTTTTCCTCCTTGATATTCTTGTCAAGTAACATTTTCTGTAATTGCCATCATCATTTTCAGCTGTCTTAAAGTAAGGGAAAAGAAATTATTCAGCAATGCTGAGTGTCCTTACTTAAGCTTTATTTATTTTACTGGTTGTTTAAATGTTTGTCTGCCAAAAACTCCAGCAAGCTCAGAGTGTTATTGGCTACTGACTATGGGATGCCATTCTCTCAAGACAGAAAATAGTGTTCCTCACTTTGTAAGTCAGGAGAAGGATATTGACATCCTCCCTCCCTCCCCAGGTTTATATAGTTGTGCTTTTTTTTTTTTTTTTTTTTTTTTTAATTAATCTGTTCTTACACCTTGAGGTTTGGCAGGGAAGAGCTATTCCAGGCCACTGTGCTGCTGCTCTGGTTCATCTCTCACTTGTATTTGTGTGGGCTGGCGTAGTCACTTTATACTGTTTGCTTCGCAGTCTGGGCTATTTCATGCTACTAGTCATTCCAGTTTGACTACACAGAGCTTGAAAGGACTATTTCCTTAAGCTTACACTTTAGAACAAATAGTCACATCTTATGTGTTTAAACTAACTGTCCCAGAATGTGATACGGTTTCTTTTCAGAAGTTTATTCATGGATATCCATGTGCTTTGTGTGCACAAGATGGGGATTTGCTTAAAGGAGCAGTTTCATGGGTCTTACTTGTATATGCCTGAGAAAATCATTTTGTTGTTCCAATGGGAATCTATTTTAGTGAGCAATTTAGTAGTTTCAGAATAGTAGTAGATATTTTGTTTGCTGTTTCCTCAACTAGGAATAGGTTTAGATTTTACTTGGGGCCAACAAGTTTTTGCAGATATCTATCTGACCAAGCAGTGAGACAGACTGCTAAGAACCTTGGTGAAGTTATATTTGACAATTTTGAGATAAATGTCTGCTTGAGGAGAGTTTGGACAGTGCAAGGATTTGCTCTATCCTACTCAAAAACAAACCTACATGAACATATCAGATCCTGTTTAATTCAGAGCATTCACTTTTCTTGCTGAGCCATCTCCCTTTGACAGTGGAATACTGATATGAAATTAAATAAATTTTTTTAAAGTAAGTTTTTTTACTGCTCTCTCTGTGTGCAAGCCTCTAGGCTGGGCACTTGTCTATGTAGAGTGGTCTTTCAGTCAGTTACTCCATTGCAGCTTCCTGGGCAGGACATGGGTCACGCAGTCTCCAAAACCAGAACCCTACCATGAATAACTGTGGAGTTCTCAGTAGTACTGTGGTTCTTCACAGACACGTCTTTATAGAGCTTGTTTTACCCCTATATTAGCATAGAGATCTTTAATGCTGGCAACTGGTGACATTAATATGCGACATTAAGAGACATTTTGAGCTTTAAGGGGAAAATGACCTTTCCTTCTTTGTCTATGCCCACACTTGCTGCTGTGTATGTTCTTTTCCAGTTTCTTGCTAACCAAAATATGTGTGTTTACTGAGTCTTTGCCTTGCTTGATACTGTCACGGTATGCATGTGTTTTTTGTTGATCTTGTTAAACAGAACTAGCACAATTTCTTTAAGGTACTCCACTACTATAGTACATTACTACTGTGGAATAAGATCATATGGGTATTTAAAAAAACAAGCAAAAGCAAAGCAGAAACAAAACCCAAATCAAAGAAAACCACCCTCACCATTTTCTGATTCATAACAAAGTTTTAATTCTTCTACCATTACTACTATAGACATGAATATTTCAGAAAAATCAGTGGACTCTCCATTTTGCTTTGGCTTACTGACATGTAAAAATAAAGAAATTAAATATAGAAATATAACAGACTTGAGAAATGCTGTTTTCCTCTACTGAAATTTTAGTAAAGTTTAAATTAAATTATTTGGTTCTTTCCTACATTTCTGCAAGAAGTGGAGTGTACTGCTGTTGCCCTTGGAAAATGTCTGTCAAACTTCTGTGGCTGTCTAAAGGAAGTCTGTCCATTCCTTCAGGTTTGAAGGAATAGAGCTCATGATTCTAATTGCACTGTAATATAAAGGAGACTTCATTCTTTTCCCTGGGTCCCTGGACATTTTTGCCTCTTTGTTGTGCACCTAATATGATGTGACTGTGACCAGTGGATCCAGGCGATGTGGCTTTGTGGTGCTCGACCTGAGCTTGTAGTCTAACAAGGAGTTGCCACCTGGCTGAGCCATCGTTGCAGAGGAAAGTGCACCAACCTAACAACGTGGATAACTGTAGGGTGGGAAATGTAGGTGGTCTGCCCTATTGTTTCACAGCACTTCTGGTTGAAACCATAGTAATTGGCTTAGTTACTTTTACTACTGGCATTTGTTTCTAGTGGTTTATAACCATCCTGGTGATGATGTGTTAGTTCAGGTACAAAATGCATTCACTGTATCTTTTGCTACAAGTATTGGAACCTATTTCACTGACTCACTGAAAAGCAGAAACAACTTTCCAAAGCAAGTAGTGTGCAGAACTTGTGCAGGACTGGTGCAGGAATTCAGATTCTAGGGAACTGAAATGCTATAGATTCAATGGGCTCCATATTAATGTGTCAGGAAACGCCATCCGTGAAGTAGTTGGTCATGGTCTACAGAATTCTCATTGTGAGAAAGAAATGCCTGCCTTCTTCCAGGATTGTCTTGGCTTCAGAAAACATTAATTCACTAAAATGCTTTGTTACAACTTTTGAAAATAGTATTATATGGAAAAAAGAAACATGTTTTGTTTTTGTTGCTAGCAACCACTTTATCTAACATTTTTATCTGTTAGCCATATTTCTTTTGCAGATGAGAATTTGTAAGATTTCAGGGAAAATATTTTCTGATTGAAACCAATCCAATTCTTGAGCTCAGGAAGAACTTCCTTCATGAAAAGACATGTATTATGACTACATGTATTTTAAGCATTAGGTTGTTTGCAGATAAGGGATATTTGTGTGTGTGTGTGTATATATATATGCAAAGTAATTGTATGTATACTATATATACTATATATATGTATATTGTAATACATATATGTTATATATATATGTAAAAGTAGATTTGGTGGATTTGAGTTTTCAGGAAAACGTTAATTTGTATTTGATCCTTACTAGAATTTAATACGAGTTTCATGAATGCAAAACTTTTGATGCCTTTTATCACGAAGATAATTCATATGGGAAAAATTATTTTCTAGAGTTGAGTTTGTAGTGTCAGTGAATGGATCTGACGTATCAACTTAGTAATTACCTCAAATCAGGCAGTGTATGAAGTGACAATTGATGAGTCAGAAATGACCTGTGATAAGTCAGTGCTCTGAAATTACCTTTATTTCTGGAATAAGGATGTCATGTTTTAATTTTTTGTACATGGTAGAATATGTAACATGATATTTTTAGTAGTAGTACTTAAATCCTCCTCTATCCTAATGAGTCTGGGTATTGCCAGACTTGAGAAGAGAAACCCTTAATTTCATGCCCTGAGCATGAACAAGACAGCAACAAGAATGCAGTAAATTCCCTTTTGTTTAGACTGTAGGGAAACCTCTTAGAAACCAACTATCCTTTTTTCTGTGTATTAATTTGTTCCTTTAAGGAGGCTGGGAGCAAAGCAATATATATCTACTAAAAAGGGTTGAATACTAGCATCCTGAAGTGTAGTTATGCTGTAGAATCATAGTCATTTAGATTAGAAAAGACTCTTCAAATGATCAAATTCAAATGTAAACCTAACATTGCCAGGCCTACCATTAAATCATATTCCTTGGCACCACAACTACACATCTTTTAAATACCTCCAGGGATGGGACCTCCACCACTTCCTTGGGCAGCCTGGTTCGGGGCTTGACAATCCTTTTGGGGAAGAAATTTTTTCTGATGTCCAGTCTAAACCTGACACAACTTGAGGCTGTTTAATCTCATCCTATCCCTTGCCACCTCACTCCAGCCTCCTTTCAGGTAGTTGACAGTAGTCATTCACAGAGAATGACATTCAATAACGGCATCTTAATTCCTTAAATTCCCAAGTCATCTGCAGCTATGATTTCATTATATCCCTCTGTTTAGATGCATATATCCCAAGGAAATTGGCTATGTGGCTGGGAATTTTGTGCTGTGAGTTGTAGTTCTGCATAGTCACTCAACGGTTCTTGCAGATGTTTTGAGCAAAATGTCTCCAAGGATGATACGTGTCCTGTCTGGGGTTCAAGATGTGGTGCTGCTGCGAGTTGAACCTATAAATGGCTCGAGCTTGAAATGTCTTCCTTGCATTATAATTTCATGCAAGAGCCTGGTTTGCTTGGAGGGTCCTCATTAGGATAATACCATCTGTCACTGTAGACACAGACACTTTGCTGTTGTTGGAGGGAGTATTCTTGTGACAAAAGCAGGAAAATCTGCACACCCCACGATCCCACTCCAGTAAAGTGAGAATCTGTTAACTGTAAAAATTGATGTCCTACTATTACTGGAACGAGTAATAGTAGGAATTTTCTAAAATGAGTTTTGGTTGTCAAATTTCTGCATCTGACAAGAGTTTTACAAAGAAATACAGATGAATGCTCCTTGATTTTTATTTTTTTTTTATACTCCTTTGGTTTGGTTTTGTTTTTTTAATGCTTATATGAACTAAATATATGATGAAGACAGTTGCAACAGTGTAGATTGCTGTGTGAAGGCAGAAGAAAGAGGTGTTCATTGAGGAGGGCTAGAAAGGCTTTGCTTCTGTGTGTAGGATCTCACTATGTGCATATCTGTGGAGTAATTTAAGTCTTGAAAGGGGTGGGGAAAGTCTCTTGATGCTGATGAAATCAAAGAGTAAGAAAAGGGACATAAATGTAGACAGACATAACTCAGTAAAGTTTATTTCATATGCATTGGTCTCTTGAATTTTAGCTCGTCCTTTTTTCCTACATGAAAATAGGAGCCTGGCTTTTTTTTTCTTTCTTTTGTTTTAGACTCTTGTGTGCAAAAAATACACTATTCATATCTTGATAGTTTACAGAAGTGCTTATGTCCTTCTATGCACTTAACGCAGCTTGGAATTTTGGCTTTACTGGAGATTTGTCATATTCACTCTATATATGTGGTGATGCATTGAGTATTTCCCTGCTTGTGGGTGTGGTGCAGTGTACACAGTTGTTCCCCACATAGCTCCAGTAGATGAGTGTAGTGCTATAGGGGAAAATCCTCAGTCTCTTGTTTCCTTGAATGGGATAAAATAACTCCATTCATTTATTAAGTAGTGAGATGTTTGGATCTTAAAAGGTTTTAACAAGTGGCTGTCAACGACCTGAAAGGATGTTGTAAACAAAGGGTAAAAAACCACCCTGAAAACAGTCAATGGTTGTTCTAAATGAATCCTGTGTTATTACTCACACTGGAAAATTGTTTGTAGTACTTAGTTGGGAACACTTTTATATTTTGCCTTGGTCTAGGCATTATCTCATGCTTATTCACGTGGTGATACATTTGCTTTCCAAGCAAAAAAAATCATGTGTAATCATTGAGCTGTTAACCATCAGAGTACAGCATATTCAGGGGGTGTCAGACTTAAATTACTGCAAAATGTTGGCATGTTAGTTCCAAGGGTGTACTCAAGAAGCACTTTATAGTTTCCATTACTTCCCAAACTTAAAGGTCAACGTTTGAAGGGAAGTAGCTCCCAAGACAAGTTGTCTTCATATCTGACATTTATTATTTCAGACATCTCAGTTATATTTTATTCAAATTTTTAAAGAAAGTTGCAGTTTGGGTTTCACATGTAGGAATATGATCAGTTGACAGGTAGTTTTAAAATGCTCCCATTATGCAGCAGCTAACACATAATGTGGTGGTGTTTTTTTAATCTTGGCGGTATTAATCATTCATATTTTGTTACTTTGGAACTTTCACTGACAGTAATATCACAAGCACTCCTGCAAGCCTTGCTTTTATTTTGGAGATTTTAACTAAAAGCACATTTATCTGGATCTACCTTTCATAACATTTGTAGAAACTTTACTGGAGGTTATCACAAGGGTTGCATAAGGGTTTTTTCAGTGTTGAATGTTCATGCTATATATACTTTGTGATTAACTGTTCAGAAAAAAAAAAAAAAAAAAAAAGCTTCACACTTCTAGTTTAAAGATTTTCCTTAAATGAGATTTGTTCTGGAATGATTTCTTGAGTTAGAAACCTGAACATGAGTGTAGAATATTTGACGAACAATATTAGCAGATTAAATTAAAAATCCTTGGCAGGTGTCCTTTCATACTTTTGGGAGACTCAAGCCTCAAACACAAGTAAGTTGCTATGTGATAAGTTTGTGTGACAGTTGATTTATGGTAATGGCTCATGTTCTGTTCTTAGCCTGTAGGAAATACATTCTGGTTTAAACTATATTATTAGTCTTTCCCTCTGAAATCTAAATTAGCATAGTTGTGAACTGTTCATGTATTTAAGCCCTGAGACCTGAATCCAGATGTTATACCAAGAGTCCATTGTATTGTTGCCACACTATAAGTTACCTTAAAAACAAGGAAGAAAACCAGGTTAGATCTCCAAGTAAAGCTCATTTCCTAATTCATTTAAGGCATTTTTAAAAATAATAAAACGTGCAAGTGTTTTAGCCTGCTTCCTAAGGAAACAAAGCTTATGTGAGCATGCTGTGTGCCTCTGCTGACTGCCAGTCTCTTACCTCCTCCCCCTTCCCCCCAGTAACTTTTGAAACTACTGGCCAATTTCAAACAGATTTGACAGGAGTAAAGGTCTCAAAGATATCAGGTTCCTACTAGTTTCATGGAAATAGGTGGCTGCATGGAGAAGAGAGACCCTATTCATATGTCTGCTTTGGAAAAAAGTGTGGAATAAGATCAACTGTATTATTAGACACTAGCAAATCCTCATGGGAAAGAGAAGTTATGAAAGCACTAAATAAGGGAAAAGCTTTGACTGGATTTCTCACCTTCTTAGACACTAGGGATCCAGCATAAGAGTCATAACCATAGGAAACCAACCTTCAGTAGTTCCATTGCTCACAGACCTGCTTGCTGTTCAGTGAGGTAGGAAACTATCTGATTATTCCCGGAGCCATTGAATTAATGAGGAAAAAGATAAAAAAAAGGTCTTTTAAGGATGTCCTGCCTCAGTTGTCTTTGTAAACTCACTTCAGAGGCAAACTGCTAGCAGAGAGTTGAATGAACAGTATTGCCTGAAATATAGAAGGGAATGATAAAAGAGGAGAAGCATAAAAGAAGATAAAGTGCTTGGATGTATGCATAAAACCTGCCAGTTTTTGCATGGTGAAGTAGTAATTTCATCCCAAATTCAATAAACTGCTTTAACTGTTTGTTCTTTACATAATCATGACTCTGTTATCACTGTTTCCAGAACTGTAATGTATAGTTGCCTGCTATATATTTAGTACTCTAATAACTAGTGCACCTGATTTTTCTAGATCTTTGCCTTTCATCTTTTTGCACTAATTGCTCAGATTTGAATTTTTTTTTTTTTTTTTTTTGATGAAGTGGAACATTGTATCTGATTGCCATTGGGAAAGAATTGGAAAAAAACCCTCATATTAGGAGTGCCACGATCCATTTTAGTATTCAAGGTATTTCTAATTTTAAGGGATTCAGTTACATAGTGGTCAGGAAAATTGAGGAGAAAACCAGTAGCAGCTGTCTGTAGCTTAGCACCTTCAGGGATGAACATGGCTTTAGTGCAAATGCTCTGTATCTTCACTCAGTTATGCCTTTTTTTGAAATGTATCTCATTTTTTATGAAGGATGATTTCATGTTGATATATATGGGGTTAAGTTTGGAGGAGGAAGTACTCTCATGAGCAACAGTTTTAGAGTAAGTCTGTGAAAATAATTAGAGGGCGCTTTAGAGTAGTGTAGCATAGCCTGAAGAGATCTTGACCAGACCATGTCACAGCTGTCAAAATTCAGTAGCTAAAGACCATTTCAGCATGGGTGGGATTAAGCTTCACAGAAGTAGCTGATTGTATAGATATGAGAAACATGACGTTTTTGAGCAGTCTAAAGAGTAAACAATGAAGTTTGCCAAGGCCTTTAGAGACAGACATATAGATATAATGCCGTTCATGAAAGAAATCAACTCATTTCTTGTTCAGTAGGTATATTCCTGACATCCACCCAACTACTCTTACCTATGTGGCTTTTTTTTTTTTTTAAGAGTATTTAAACCATATCTGATGTGCTTACTGTTTTTATTTACCTTTTTTTTTTAATTCTAAAACTACCTGAAGAACCAGGACTTCAGAAATGTAGATAATTCCAGTATCCTGGTGATTCTTACAGGGTAAATGTGGCAAGCTGAAAGGAAGAAATGGAACATGCAGATAGACTGAATATTGATGATCTGCAAATGTCACATAAGCTCTATGTCTGTGTTCTGTGTATTTGCACAGTCTACTTAGTCATAGTGTATGTTCAGAATTACACGTATAGTTCTGGTCATCCACAGTCAAGAAACGCAAATTGAAATTGGGAGCAACCTTCTATGATATGAAGAATAGAGAACCTAACATATATGTAGTCAAAGCTACAACACTGAGCTTTTGTTCAACAATATAAATACTGACAGAGAAAAATTATTATCTAAATAACAGAGTCTGAACATTAAATAGGGTGAAGAATGCTGTAAGTTGATGAACTTTGTCCAAGAGCTAATGGATACAAGTTGAGCATGTATGTTTAGGAGGCAAAGCAGAAAAAAATGTTCCAAACGGCTTTCCAGGTGGACTAGTGAGGTTAAGAAACTCTTTTTAAAAAATTTGATCCCTTTATGAGAGACTTTATGTGACCTTGTTTCCTGTGATTGCAAAGACTTGGCTTTGGTGAGGTCCCAGGAAAATTATGTTCAGATTTTGGTACATTATCAAATTCTTCAAAAAACTCCTCCTCCTCTTTCCCCTAAACAGAGCAATGGGATTTTATGTTGAAAGCTTCTTCCTGGAATGATCTCAAGTATGGAGAGTCAAAATGCAATCCTTCCAAGGACCTTAGTGAATTTTAGGGAAATCCAAGTAAGAATAAGAAACCTAGACTGCTGAGCAGAGCTGGCTCTTCATGTTACTGTTTTCTTCACCACAACAACCCATCCAAGTCCACTGGACTAGATGCACTGCATCTGAGGGTGCTTAGGGAGCTGGTCTTTATGAAACAGCTCTGTATCAAATTTGAAAGCTCACGGAGATTGGGAGAGGTCCCAAGAAACTGAAGAATAGCAAACCTTCCACCAGTCTTCAAAAGATGTTGGACTGATGCTCAAAGAAACTACAGGTTGGTCAGGCTCACTTTGATTTCTGTGAAAGTCAGGAAGTAATACCTCTTGGAACATATTTCTGTGCACATGAAAGAGAAGAAGGTGATTGGGAGCTGTTGGTGTGGATTTGCCAAATGTAAATCATGCCATACTGTGTCTGCCTCAGACATGCCTTCTTTGATAAATTGACTGGATTTGTGCCTGGAGGGGAAGTGGATGATGCCATTTGTCTGGAGCGTGGCAAGGCTTTCAGTGCTGGGAGTTACACTTTTAATGAGTGGAGAATGAGATGGATAGAAAACTGGTTGGATAATGGGACTTGGAGGATAGTGGTTAGTGGGTTATGTGGGCCTGGAGGCTGGTTACAAGTGGAGAGCAACAGCGGTGTCTCCTGGGACTTGCCAAGTTTCCTATCTTTAACAGTAACTTGGAGGAGGTAATTGTGTGCATATCCATTGCATTTCCAACTGACACCAAACTGGAGTGACCAGTGGATGACCTCATCATCACAGACGCTATCCAGAGGAGGCCAAACCATGGGAACTGACTGACAGGAGCCTTACAACTATGAATGTCAGGGGACAAACGCAAAGCCCTTCCCAGGACTGGGAGAGACCCTTCAAGAGGTTGGGGAGCAGCTCTGAAGGTAAGGCCCTGGGTTCTGGAGGACAGTAAGCTGAGTTCAGACCCTGGATGCAGTGGGGGACAGTCGTGTCCTGGACCCTATCAACAGGAGTAAAACTGGCAGAGCATGTGAAGGGGCTATCCCTCTTTATTTGGCATTAGTTTGACACAGCATCTGCCTTTGAGTTTCCAGCACAAAGAGGTCACTGAATGTAATGAATCCAGTGGAGGACTGTCAAGGTGGTCAGGAGTTGGAGCACTTGTCTTGTGATGAGAGGCTGTGGGAGTTGGAGCACTTGTCTTGTGATGAGAGGCTGTGGGACGAGAGCTGCTTTAACCTGCCAAAGAGTTAGCTTCAGGTGTGGCCACCCAGTGCCTTCAGGGAACTTACTGAGAAGACAGAGCCAGGCAATTAGCAGTGGTGTGTGGTAGGAGGATGAGGGAGAGCAGGCATAAATTGAAACCGCAGTTTCCAGTAGGATAGAGTAGAAAAATTTTTCACTATTAGGCCAGTCAAGTGTTGTGACAGTTTGTGTGGGGAGATTGCATGGTCTCAATGCATGGAGGTTTCAAATACCCAACTGAATAAAGCCCTGAGCAACCTGGTCTGACCTCTGAACTTATCCTGAATTTTTCCAAGAGGGTGAAATGGATACCTCTATCTGTGTCTCCCAATCGATGACCCTGTGAAGAGATTTCAGGATAGGAATCTGCTTCCAGTATGGCCCACACTGCAGTGTACAGCTTGATGAAGGGTGGATGGAATAACTTGTAAACCTTCTTCAGTCTTACTTCTACCTCTTTCCCCAGGATCTAGGTATTCCACCAAAACAGAAACCTGAGACCTCCTTCTACATGGGTCCTTCTTAATCTACTAAAATACAGTGCCTTCTGCTCCAAATCTGGTAGTATTCCAGGGACTACCGTGGTTGCTTCCACACCAGTAAATTAAAATTTCCTGGGAATGTTCCCAGGCACAGAGGCCAGCTGTTGGGGAACAGTCTATATCCATGCTATTAAATTCTCTCAGCCTCCAGAAGAGGGTGGCTGAATGCAAACTGCCTCTTGGAAGTGGTCCCTGGGATGCTCCAACTTCTGCAGCATGCCTGCGGAGTGTTCGGTGAGATGGTCCCTGGCATGGGCCAAAGAATACACTGTGACCATTCTAGTGCTTAGACATATATAATGCCAGCATATTCTAGTACCTGGCAGTGTTCCCAAGCTCTGCTTAGTTTACTTTACAGATATAGCTTCCTTGCACTGCAATCATTAAGGGGGCCACAGTGCCATGAATGTGTGGGTTTGAGGGTGTGAGAAACAGCAAAGCACTCTCCAAAACATTTGGGAACTGCTGCCATACAAAACAGTGAAACCAGATGGAATTTCATCAGTCGATGTGAAGCTAATACAATAGCAATTTATGTAGAAGGTTTCTGCAGCATGTAGTAAAAACCTGAGAATAATGACAGTCGCTTCTGTCAGCTGTTTTGGTCTTGAATAGATGTAATGCCTTCGTTGAGAGGAAGATACTTTTTTGGAGGATGAGGTAATACTTTCTTCATAAATAACATTTCAGGAGGGAAAGGCAAGAGTGGAGAAGGGCAGGATTTTTATCTTAAACTTGATTTTTGTAATTTGCGATCATTTTTTTTTTTTTTTTACTGACTGATGTAACCAACAAGATTTCTTGGCTTCCATTGTACTTTGTAATTTTTCTAGCTTCCTAGAGTTTACTGTTACAAAAGCAACTTCTGCTTTCACACTGTCATCACTATATTGTGCAAGTCTAGTGTACTCGTTTTATTACCACACCCAGGGATGTCATGGTTACTGTTGAATGATTTCCCTGGAGATAATAGTGGCACAGCTTTAAAAAATCAAGACCACTCACTGATTGACTTAAGAAATAAAATGTTATAATGCTTTCCAGATTCAGGCTTGTAACAATACTTTCTTTGTGTAAGTGTCAGCATCATTCATTTGTAGGTCATATTCTTTAACCCTGTACATGAATTTTCATTAACATTTTCCTTTTTTCTATTCATAGGTATTTTCACAGTGAAAACTTACTATTATCAAAGTATTGATTGTATCTTAGTTCAGAGTCTGTGCATATGTAGAGCAGAAGAGGTAGCTGATATTTAACAAGCAGTAGCGAGGCTAATTCTGGAAGTCACAGCCTGTCTTGCAAGAGTTCCAGCTCTCAGCTGAGAAAAGAAAGTTGCTGTATCTTACACTGCCTATTGTAATGAAAGCCTCTAAGGGACATCTTTTGAATTAATGTAACATTCAGTGTTGTCCTGTATGTTATGACTAATCTTTTACTCTGTGGTAAAGATTTTACTTTTAGTAACAGCCATAGGCAAGCTCATCTGTAGGTGACTTTAGGATGGTTTAGCTGATGGCTCTTAAAATCTTGTCCTAGCAAGATTTTCTAGGTATAAATTTGTGCAAGTGTTGAAAAATAAATGAGTAAAACATTTGTTTTGGTTTGGCTCTTGAGATTATTAAAATGGCTTTTTGAATATTGAAAACATATGGTTTCAGACTGTGGGATTTTTATTAATAAAAAACACCCTGGTTGCTCCCCCATCCTCCCTAGTTCCCAAAGACCCAGTTGAACTGGCATTAATGCGTAGCAAGGAAAGACGATGTTCTAGTAAAACTGAGCCCTACCACAGGAATATCCTTCACAACAAAGCTCCTTTCTACCATAGGGAAGACGTTGAGAGACACTCAGGATAGGGTAGTGACAAAAGGATATGTTGTTATATGGATCTGTGGGGCTTTCCTGCTTCAACGCAGGGGTCACATCTGCTGTTACAAACTTCAGGTCTTGGTAAAGACAGAGAGGGACTGCGCAGCTGCTCCATGCCGGTGGGCTGCTGTGGAATTTTTTTTTCCTCCTCAAATTCTTCATTAATATCTCCCTGGTGAAATTCCCTGCTTAGACAATACCTTGCTGGAGGCAGCATCTGTCTGCAAGGATGTAGTTGTTACTAACTATGCTAACCCAGCTGGTTGTTAAACAGTTTGAAATACTCTGATTAGAAGCAGAGTGCAAGGATCTCCGAGTCCTACTACAAAGGTATAGGAAAAGTTGAAGGTGTGTGAGGTGAGTTAGACATGAGTCTGTTATAGGCTGTAGTTTGACTTGTATAAATAAAACTCTTATCAATTCATTCACACAACAGGAGTATTTTTGTTTCAAGATCAGACCCTAAGTATCTGTAACTGTACTGTCTGTAAAAATTATCTGTTAAATTATTTTCAAAACAGAGAAGGAAAAAGCAAAATATTATAGGTTAGAATTTAAGTATATGATACAAATAGAATAGAAAGAGAGAGACACTGTTAGCTGCTATAGTCTACCAGAACAATAAAGGAGACAACCTGCCTAAGTAAACATTTTTTTCTAGCTTGTGGAATTATGGAATTCTTTAAATATATTTTGGATTACAAATACTGTTATTAAAGATTGTCAGGATACTGAAGTAATAGAGAAAAGTCATGGCCAGCAATGCAGATGAAGTGAGTATCCAGAACGAAAGTTTTCTTTCTTTCAGGCTAATATGTCATAATGAAAAGTTGTACTTCTTGGAAATTATTTCACTGTTAGTATGTAGCTTCATATTGTGCCTCAGAAGAGAGAGCATGCAGGCATTGCTCTGTAAATGTCTCCTCCTTTCAGTGCATAACCTTTGATATTTATTGCCTTAGATACGATAACTCTCATTTCTAGTGAAATGCAGTAATGCAAAGATTACGATACACGGATATATCATATTTTTAAAATTCAAAATTAAAATCCACCATGTCTATTGAATAAGTAATTTTCATGTAGTTTTAGAATTTTCTATTAAAAAAATACATTGGCTGATATTTTAATGACTTTTTTTTTCCTGTGTGAAGCATCTAGTAAACATCAGTAACTAGAAGAAAAATTACTTGAGAAGCTTTTCTGTTTACTTCCAAAATATTTTCTGTCTTATGGTTGAGATAATTTCTTTCTTCATCTGGAGAAGACAAACAGTGGGCAGGGTGAGAGGTGATAGGAAAATGACAGGTTTGTCATAAGCTTGTAATTCTTGTTTTTATTTCTAAGCTTAAAATACTGGTCTAATGGATAAGTGTTGAGTGTGATTTCTGATTAAGGGGAATGTGACTTTCTAAATGGTTCCATATTCATCTTCATGTGTCTTTAAAAAACAACAATTAAGAAAAAATCCCAACAAACCATAAAACAACTATTGAAGGGGAGCAGTGTATCGGTCACAGTCGGTCACAATTGTACACTGGCACCTCTAGCAGATTTGTTAATTGTCTGTATAAATTGTTTAGTGCTTCACTGTTTTACATCATGTTTTATTGAATGATCTTAAAGAGGAAGTGGAAAGCACATTAATTACACCTGCAGATGACTTGAATCTAGAGAGCTACAGCAGCTGGAAGAGTGGCAAGAAATGTAAATTGATCTAGAGAGCAGCAGGGTCCAGGAATTTAAAATGTGAGTTTCACCTTAGAAATGTGACCCAAGTTAGCTTAGTGAACTGTTAATGTTGAGCTTTCACTCATGCACTAAACAAGATCTATTTATCTTGATACCCCACCCAGTTAACTGTTTCTTACAGTATCCTGATCTTTAACCATTTGTACTGAATCATCGTAGAACTGTTCACTACTGTGGTTTTGAAGGTGAAGGACCAATAACTAGACCATTCCTTGATGTAATTGCATTCAAAAACCAAATCATGAGGAAAAAGTAATACCTCCTTTTTATGCATGGGTTTTGTTCAGTTTTTCTTTGTTGTTCTATTTTGGTTTGGGTTTTTTGCTTGTTTTATTGGGGGTTTTTGTTTGTTTGTTTGTTTTTTGTTTGTTTGGTTGGGGTTTTGTGTGTTTTTGTTGTTGTTGTTTGTGGTTTGTTGTTTTGTTTTGGTTTTGTTTGCTTCTTTGTTGTTTTGTTTTTGATTTGTTTTTTTAATCCAAACTTTCAATTTTAATGTCTTAATCAGTGCTGCAAATCACATGTCTGTCTCAAATTCAGAATCCTGGGATCTAAAATTGTGCTATTTTGTGCATCTGCTCCTTTATGAGGTTTGCTTTACAATTTGGGATGCCAGCAGGACTCCAGCACAAACGTGTCCTGAGATTTCAGTTTCATGATGTTGTTTTAGAAATGGATTGTGCTGTGCTGTGATATTTTGCAAATGAAATGGATTCAGGTTTATCAGTCCCTCAGCTCTTTACAGAGGCAAATGCCAGTCGGCTGTAATTTGCTCAGATAACAATGTTACTATTGTTAGTGCTGCCATTTCTGTTTGTTGAATGAGCGGTGCAATAGCTCATTGTAATAAATAATTTCATGTTGAAGAACAGTCTGAGAAGGCTTTTGGTACACTTTGTATAACATTCTGTGTGAGGGAGGCAAAACAAAACCTCGTATCCAATATCACGTTACTTTTAGCTTAATTAGGGCTGTGTTTAAATACCCCATGTTTTTCAGTGCTGAGATGCTGGAGTGTAACCTGGTTCATTTGCTCCTACATCTATCCTAAGATTAGATGACTGGGGCAAGGGGGGGGGGGGGGGAAGTTACAGAATAGTACTTATTTTGCAGAAGCCTTATGATTTATTTATTTTATTTTTTTTAGATGTTACATGAGCACCTGCCTAATAAATTTAAGCCTTCTTGTAATAGGGTTTGCTTTGCTTACTTTTTGTGGGCCTCCTAGAAATGGTCCGTAGATCACAGTGTGTAAGACACAAAAAGATCTGTGAAGTTTAGTGTAACAAAGTACGTAATAATCAATTGCATTATATATCAAGGCCGAACTACAGACTAAATTAAAGACTAACCATTATTGTGTTGGACTTCGAAATGAACACACCTACAAAGGTGGCCAACCGAATACATTGTGCCCCTGTAGCAGTGCAGGAAATCTATCCAGCACCAGCTCTCTGTTGGTTCACATGTTCATCATCAGGCTGGCCTCTGTTTCTTGCTCCACGCTTTGCAGTGTGACCTCTCTCCCTTTCCGTTTTGAGAACTCAACACAAAAGGTAGCATGCCCAAATGCCTTGTGTGATTTCTTTTGGTGTATCAGCTTTTATTAGGGAAAAAAAAAAAAAAAAAAGGATGTTGTTTCACACAGACTTTCAGAAAACCTTTCATCACAGAAGTCCATAAAGATAAGGATGTATTTTGTGGTTTGAAATCTCCACATTACACTAGCAGTATTGGTTTATGTAGTATGTTCAAGAGGCTGAACTGGTGTTTGTTTATAACTACAATTGCTTTGGAAATGTCTGCTGTGTACTTGGCATGATTTTTATTGTGAGTGAAACCAGGCTTTCAGCTGAAATCTATTGTTATTCACTCTAACCACTTTTAGGATTATTCATATTTTATTCTTTTGTGCTGAGTAAACTGTACTTTAGACAATGCTTATGTGTCCTGGCTAGACATATTTGCCTATAACTTATCTCAGTTGATTATATTAGAAGGAAAAGGCAAAACGATACGCTCTTCTTTCTATTTCCTCTACAGTGTAAGTAGAAGATTGTGTTGCTATTTATCTGTGCTACTGTGCTTCTCTATCTCTGTGGCTCGTATTTAAGTGTGGCATGAATTCCTTTTCCATATAGTATAGTGGTGGCTTGTAAGTGATGAAAAACAGTTTCCTTTACGCAAATGTCCACCTTTGTTAATGCTGTCAAACAGCAAGTGTGATAACCAAGGAATACATGTCATTCTGTGGGTTACTGATAATGTAATCTAATTTCCAAAAATAAATTAAATGCATCTTTTCATCTGTAGCCATGAGATGCATGTAAGCAAAAGGAAAACAACATGTCAGAAAAAGTGCATGTGAATTTGGAAGAAATATCAGTGGCTAATTTGAAAGTAAACCTTTGGTTTTGTCTCATTTTCTGATAAACTAACCTTGCTGAAGCTCATGATGGTATCATGTGTTGTTGCAGAGACTTCCACAGATAAAATATCTATGTTGAAGGACTGTTACTTGTTTCAAACAATGCCTTTAAAATTGTTTATTTTTTTAATTTTACAAGGCCGTTTTTCAGCAAAAGCTTATCTATAGTAGTACTAAGCCTCAATTCTTAAAAGTGTTAAGAAATGCTAAACATTTTTTTCACAAATATCTTTCATTCAGTTATTTTCCATGCCCTCCCAAGTAAAATGAACTAAAGTTAGGAGAAAAATAAATGAAATGTCATTTCTGATTTTAATAGGTGAGATGCCACAACACTGATTGAACTCTTCCCTAGCATACATCACTTAACACTTATATATATTTTTTTTTTAAGATGTTACTGCCATGTATTCAAATTCAAAAGATAACTGTTGTGGAATTTCCCCTATAAATAAAACTATTATGTTGTCCTTTTAATAATTACAAGATCTGAGAGAGGACCCCTTTTCCTTCCACATATCCCTCACCAACTGGATGTTTCTGCAGGAATTTCTAATCAAAGCCAAGTCATTTTTATGCCTCTTTCCTGAAAGATCATATTCTGCTGTAGTTATAGCTTGCCAAAGTCTAGACTGCATCATCCAGCCCACTCTGCTTTTCTCTGGATCCACTCTCTCAAGAAGTTTTTTCTCAAGCCAGGCATATGGTGGTCCTTCTAGACGTGGAGAGTCATCAGAAAAGCCCCTGTGGCATCTGTAAGGATCTATCAGCTGTGGAAGTGTACCTTGAGGATATTCAGATTCCCCATCTTCTACCCACTCCAGAGCACCAAAGTCAGGTCCTTCATTTCTGATTTGCTACTCTTAAGATAACATGTTGTGACCCTTTTCAAGCAGGCTTAATACCCTTCTTCAGTTGCCTGAAATGGGTATGTTGAATATTTTTTATATCTTCATCCAGCTTTGCACAATTGTAGTTTAGCTGATACTATTCTTTACGTATGGCTGAGCTGTTCCTCCTTTACCATAATAGAAAAAACCAGTTATCTGTTATTTCTGTCAGACCAGGTAAAACAAATATGTTCAGACCTCTTACATATCCTATGTAACATCCCCATTGCTGAAGAAGTACAACTGTTCATGATAGATCCTATCCTTTAAACTCATTGAATTATTGAAGCTACCTATTTAATTGAAGGAGTCCTTTTATTATTAAGAACTTGCTGTCTGGGCCCTGAAGAGGTAAACTTGCAGACTAGTTTTCATCCATCAGGTACATGCAAGCATTATAGAAAGTCATTTGTAAAGTTACTTTAAATCAAAGGTAATTAATTTTCTTTTTTTTAAATCAGTAATGTTTATGGGTTGTGTTGCTGCTGTATGTGCCAGAATTGGGCAGATGGCAGGATTGCGTTATCAATATTGTTAGGTTTTCTCTTCCTGTGGTCCTGCGTTATATCTGAAATCCTTTTATACAAAAACTCTAATAAACCTTTATACTACTGACCTCTGGTATGTATAAGTTGCTGTATCATGCTACACTTACTGTGGGGCATCTCTTTTCCTGCCCATTGGAAAATATGTCAGTGCTTATGTCCTGTGCCTACTTACTGGCATGTGACCATTAAGGTGTATTAGCTGCATAAATAAGTGACATTTAGATTATTCCACTTATTCCACAAGTATTTCTGTGATAATTTATTATAGCACTTTCAACTGGAAGACTGTAAGCTATTTCTTATGATTATTAGGTATGTATTCAAGTTTATTGGAGCAAGCTTTTGTGATCTTTCTAGTACAGGTGCTATAACTCATTCTTTCTTTGTGTCCTAGTTTAGACTTGGATCTCTGAAGCTACAGAAAGCCTCGAGTCCTGCAGAGGTGGTGAAGGAGCTCATTGGTTACTGTTTAGACTGCTTGGGAAGACTGCAGGAGGAAAATGAGCATCTGGAAAAACAAAATGAAAGGCTTTTCAGCAACTGGAGTGATGTGGAGAAGCGGTAAGTTTAAAAGTACATTCACAGATAATACTTGAGAAACTCACAAATTGACAGTGCAGGCTTTACTGATGAGAACTTTTGAAGTCATATAGTGAAGGGAGCATGTTAATTTTTCTTGAGAAGTGTTTTGAGCCCAGTACTTGTGGTTTTCCTTCCTATGTCAGAGATACAACTGGTGCTATAAACTTTGCAATTAGAGATGGCTTCATGAAATAGACAAAAATAAACCAAACATCCTCTTTTCTGTAGAATCCTCTTCACTTTCTTCAGGAAGCATTTTCCTTTCCTGTAATTCTTAGGACTAGCAGTTTAAACTCTTAACATTTTCGAGTGGGAATTGAGTTGCCATTGCTTTAATCTGTTTGCCTTGTCAAAGCAGCCAGAATTGGAAAACGAGTGTTGTAGGAAAAAATACCGTTATTTTGAGAGAGATTTTTATAATTGACGTTGCATTTATGATCTCAATTGTCTGTCACTGCACTCTGTAGTGAAGGAATCCGTGCTTATTTAAGTTGGTATAAAACACTTAGCACACACAAGTCAGAGATTTATCTTGGTTTTCTATAGCTGTATCTGAAAAAAACACGTTTAGTAAGATTGATGAAAGAATGTAGCTAATTGATGTTAATTTACCTTGAAAAAGAGAGCTAACTTCTGGGAGGAGTTAAGTTTTGTTTCCCTCTCATTAAAATGAGTAACAGTTTCTACAGACAATCTCCCTGACAAGCATATGGTCTTCCTAAATCGTGTTTTACTGCTTAACAGTTTATTGAACAATAGTGTATTGTATAACCAATATGCTGTACTGCACTACACCCTAATGTGTAATAGGCATTAGTGCTTGTATCAATTTCCATGGTAGTGTAGCACTCCTAAAGTCTAACCCCAAAGGCACAAAAAAAAAAAAAATCACAGTTGCTTGACAGTCTTTGCTCTCAGAAGCAGCGTATTCAAGCTTTGAAAGCTGGTGTATTTCTTTAGTATGTTTGTATTTTGAATAGCTGAAACATGATTTTTCAGAACAAACGCTGTAAGCTCTAAACTAAACTTTGGTCATGTCCACCAAATGGAGAATAAAAAATAATTTTCATCCAAACAGCATTGCTTTTTTTGATTTGAGGTTGTTTGTATTTTTTTAATTCTTTTTGCCACAATCTACTCTACCCTGCTGTCTCTCTTTGCTCTTTTGGCTCCCAATCTGAATGTAGTTTTTGGAGTTCCCTGGAGCTGAACAAAAGCTTTGCCTGTCTTTGTTCAGTAGACAGGGTTTCAGGCTTCACATTCTGTATCACTGGTGGTGTTGAGTGGTAAATCTTCAAATATAAAGCACATGATGTGGAGGATTGTGCTCGCTGTTTGCCTGGAGCTAAGGCACATAAACTCCATAGTTTCAGCCTCTGTGATTCCTTTTGCTTAAAATCTTGGTCTTTGGGACCTCATTAGAATTAAAACATAACATACAGACTTCCAAGAGCTATGTTTGTTCAGTTTAAGCATGGGGTACTGGATGGTATAATTCAATCATCCTATTTCCATTTCCCTACTCTTAATTTTCTCAACCATCATGAAAGTTTTGTGAGGTCAGCTAGGCAGCTTTGCCCTGTAGCTCTCTGGGATCTCTTGAGTTTCTGATTTCCATTTGGTCTGTAAAATGGCAAACAAGTTTCATTCAAGAGGCTAAACATGTCTAGTGAGCAATCCACAGGCTAAACACCAGCACTGATGTGCTGCTGGCAATTGCCTCAATGAACACGAGATAATCTGCTCAGGTGTAAACAGCTTAGTGCTGGCAGCCCTGTGCCAGGTACAGAAATGGCTCCTGCAGCTTCCCTCTGCACCTAAGGTTCATGTAAAGGTGAAAGGCAAGAGCAGGGTAAAAAATCCCCTGAATGGTCAAGTAGTTATATTACGTTCAAGCGCTAGTCTAAGCTGTGCAGCTTCTGAGCTGTTGAGAGTGTTTCTGATTGCAGTTGTAGCTCAGCTTAATTTTCGTCATCTAGCTTATTGTGATGGCCAAGTGCAGGATTTTACCTGCCTGAACACCTCCTAGCTTTTAGGAAATAAGCCATATGTAGGTGACTAGACTGTTTGGCACTTCATCTGTAAACATAAAAATTACCAAGACAGTAAATAGAGAGTCTGTGGAAATTTTCAAAAGGATTATTCTGGAAATGCTGTAAGTGCATCCCTGAGGGTGAGTGTGTGTGTGCCTGTGTGCACTTTAGGGATTGACATGTTAAAATAGCAGAGGAAAATAGCTATTGTTTTTATTTCATGTAGGTAGTCAAGATGGTAAGTGTAAAATAATAATCTATACCCTAGGCCAATAAAACACAAGTTCATTTTCTGGTTTGTGTGTGGTATGTATTTTGGATCAAACATCTAAAATTAGCATAGACAAGCCAAAATCAAGACAGCTGCTAATTTATGTTGTGGTCCACTATAGTGATTAAAACACAAACAGCTTATAAAAACGTAGGCTAAGTTGTTTAATGCTTGAAACTGACTCTTCAGCACTAGCTCATCAAGATGCAATACCTTTGCCAATGTTGTGAGAAGGGTGAATCTAAAATGTAAGAGAGCAATGCCATAAGACCAGCAAATATTAGAGCATTGAGGACAAAGATAAATAGCAGAGGTGCTGAATTTTTATATTCTAGAGCTGGAGTGTGGAAAATTTACACATGCTGTTGAGTTACATAGTTCCTGTTAACCTCTGTGACATATGTGTGATTGCTCTATGTTTAGTCAGCGCTTAAGAACTGGACAGTTAACTTATTTTCCCAAGCACCAATTGTCACCATTCTTAATACTAGCTGCTTTCAGTAGGCTGAACAAGCATTTTGATATCTGTCAACTTGGGTGTGTCTGGCACATTAAAAGCACTGCATTTAATTGCATAACAGCAAGATCTAAGAATACAGAAATTGGAAAGCACATGCAAATAAGACTTGCACCACTCTAGCCATTAACTTCCATTTATTTTTGTTGTACTTGAAAGCTGACTTTGAGATGAGCAGCTTCTTTACTTGCCCTGGGGAGATGGTATTTTAGTGAAACAAATCACATACAGGCACAAGCATGTGACTAATTGCAATTAAAGTTTGTGTTTGTAACCAGTGAGGTATCGGAATGAAACCCAGCCAGCTTTGCTTAGTGGGCACCTAATCCAGGTAATGCATGCCTGAGTAAACCCTAAAGGCTGTGCAGAGTTACAGCCAGAGCCACCCCACACACATGTGTTCTGCATAATTGATGCCTCCCTGTACCCAAGCAGCTGAGGAGCTTTTTACTATTCTGTTTTTAAATATCATCATGTGCCATATAATAGTATATTTTTAAAGACTTATAACCTGCAAACATAGCATTAATGTAATACTCTTTTAGACTGATTGAACATTATACCAAATTAACATCATGTCTGGTGAATGTATTTACATATGGATTACTTTAAACAACAGGAAAAAAAAAAACAAAACAAGAAAGGTATTCATGTAAATGAAAACAATCATATAAGATTAACTGGTGGCATACTACTAATATATTTTGCCTACAGGGAAGAGTTAATATTCCAATCTATTCTAATCTAGTCAGAATGTATATTTTGAGATGCTAATATTTTGCTACAGAGGCTGAAGAAAGTGGCTAGTCTTACAGTAGGTTCATGTACAGTGCTTCTTAACATCCAGGCAGCATCAGCTTCATCGAGAGTTTACAGTTACATGGATTTTCATCTGTGGATGTCTTTGCAGTACCCAGGGGCCTCACTGAAGTTATCTTACATCACACCATTTTGACCAAGTCGGCAAAATGTCTCAACGTAACTATTTAAACCAACCTCTGCTGCTCTGAAGCAAACCATTCCACTGGCAAAATAAAGGCACATAATAAGGACTTTTTTTAGTTAGTATTGTTTTGTGTGTGGGAGAGGGGACTTTCATACAGGATTTGATACAGAGAGCATTACCATGTTTTGCACAAAATCTGTGTTCTGTTCTTATATATACAGACATAATTAGTTTCAAGCATGTAAATGGCAACTTACCCAACAGTTGTAGGCTTTGTTTTGTTTTTTTTTTTATTATTAAAAAAAAGTGGAAGGCAATTCCTATTCTTACATTCTTACTTCCATGAGCTGGTCAAGGTTAATTCTGGACCCTGTATTACCACTTATGATTCTTTAGGAATTTTCTGTTTGTTCCCCACTAAACAGTTAACTTTCCTTTTGTGGGTGGAAAGTCTCCTGGTACTTGATTAGTACATATGATCTTTCATTTAGGAATTATTGAACCGATCTATATGGTAATGATGTCCTGCTATTTGCATTTAAATTAGATGAATTATTTATCAACTATCAAACATATCCCTAAAGCACTACACAGTAGACTTAATACTTCATGAGATTATTTTCTGTTGTCTTTATCCTTCCATCGTATATGGTTTTGATCTATGAACAGAATGATCCATATTTATATAGAAAGTTGATTGACATTTCTTACCTTATAAATTAATATTTTTTAAATCTGATACTGGGCTTAGGTTTAATAACAGAGGAAGCCTTCTAAACTTTTTTTGACAACCTTGCACAGGTTGGTGAAAAGAATGTTATTTCTAAGTTATGTCCATTTGCTTTAATATGCTGTGGTTACTATGATCAATAAGATTATCAAGGTGTTTATTTCCTTACTATGAACACATCTATTAAAATGTTGATGCTTCAACCGGAGGACTAAAAAATGATGAAATATAATGAGTAAATATAGGATTGTATTCAGTATAAGTTGCTTTATTTATTGTGCTCATGTGTGATTGTTTTCCACTTTTGCTTTGCTTGTGAGACAGTATCGATTCATATTCTTCATTTTTGTATTTCCATCGTGCTTTGTTTTATTGACATTGACCTATATACGGATGCACATTAAACCATGAAAAATCTGAAGAATATTTTACTCTGACAGTACTACTTCAGAGCTTTTAGGATATTTTCATATATATTGTATTTAGTCCTCTACCAAGTACTTGTAATTGGTTTGGGGAAAAGAAATTTTTTAAAAAGTCTACCTAGTGGTGACTGCAAGTGTACCAAGATCTCAGCTTTGTATGTCTGTATTCCCAAATGGAGCCTGCAGCACTGGAGTTGTTAGTATAGCACTTGTCTGAATACTTATTAGGAATTACAGTTGCCATCAGATGTTACTGTGGCATCCAGTTGAGCTGTGCCAAGAACTGGTTTCTGTATCTTGCCAGCTCACCAGAACAAAACATGCAAGTCTGGTGATGGAAAATGGTCAGGCAACGGTCTGTATCACCCACATCTGCCCCAGGAGCCCTGGCAAGGAAAGGGTTCTGCAGCTGACCTAGTTCCCCAAAGTATTTGCTGGGTCATCTCAGCCCATGCTGGAGTGGAGTTTTCCATTTCTTGTTTCCTTCTTCTTTCCTCTTTGTATTTTGAGTCAGTGTGCGGTCCTGATTCAGGACCTGTCGAGCTTAATCATATCTATCTGTAATCTCATTATGTGTATCCTGCTAAACTATGCCCACTGCGGTGAGTTCAGCACTGAAATTAAAATACCGATTTAAATTTTAGTTTTCTCAGATGAATGTGTGCAAGGACTGATCAAAAAACCCACAAATACGGTATTTTTCCCTTTGGAAACTTGCCCCTTTTGATAGCAAAGTTCATTTCAATTTTCTGTGGAAAAGTTTTTTATTCTGGCCTTCTTTCAGACACAAGGTGCTGGAGTGGTCATGCCTGGTTTTTGTATGGAGATTCCTGTAGTAGGAAGGATGGACTTGCTACAGAATTTTCTTCCAGGAAACACAGTGTTTTAAAAAGGAATGCTCTAACAGTAATTTTACATTGTAGGCTGGAAAAATGTGTCGAAGCTAAAGAAGAATTAGAGGCAGATCTTTATAACCGGTTCGTTTTGGTGCTGAATGAAAAGAAGGCAAAGATAAGAAACTTACAGAAGTTGTTGAATGATGCTAAAGAATCTGCAGCAGATGCCAGATGTACAAGGTATTTCTTAATTTTCCTAAGTTACATGGTATCATACCTGATGCATAGTTTAGTTTAGCTTCTATTTCTTTGGCTCTAACAGTGAGTGGCAGTTTTTCCTGGCTGAGTGCTTGGTTATCCAAAACAATAGTCTTAGACCTGAAAGCAGAGGATTCTTTGTGGTGTCATTGCAAACAGCGTGGTATTGTTTTGGATGCTGTAGCTCATTCAGTGAGCTGTCCTCTTTCTGTTTGCATTGGTTTTCCCGAGTACATCTGCCATTTCCATAGGTGGTACTTTCACATGCGTTATTTCTGAAGTATTTGATTCCTTTTGTCCTTTGTGAAACAAAAGTATCTGAAGATAAATGTTCTTATTTACTTTGTATTTCAGTGTTATCCAGAGAAGATGAATTTTTTTAATGCTACAATTTATTTGCTATTTTCATGCTACTTCTTTGTATCTTAACTTACCTTCAGTTGTCTGGCATTGTATATGAACATGATGAACTGTTCAGCAAGAGGACTTTATGCCGACTTCTATCAGCTTGCATTGCCTCTAGAACAGTGCAGAAATTACTTGCAAGAATAATAGATGTGAAAGATGTGCTTGCTTTTTTTTTCCTAGGGACAGCAAAGCTACCACTGCCACTCAGGCTACAGGAGGAGAAGATTGCTATGGTGGCAACACTGATGAGGAAAGTGAAAATTTAACACGGGCCTCATTACCGTCAGGTAAGATGGAATGTATTGTCTTTGGGGAATACCACGGACAGGCCGATCACTTCATGTGAATAAACCTTAATGAAGACAAAATACTACCTGACAAATGTCTCTGTGACAAGCCAGCCTGCAAGCCTTAAAAATATCTCTCTTGAAGCAGAGTATAATACTGGCATCTCCAAATTAGCAAGAGGAAGTTTAAATGCGTGTTGCACAAGTGAAGGCACTGTCATTTCTTCTGAGATGACAAATTACATACTGTGCAGAACTAACGACAGTCTGAACAATATCTGAACCATCAACAATTCCACTGTAAATTCTAGGAATCATGATGTGTATGCAGTGATTGATAAAATGTAGTTCCTGACAGTTTCAGTAGTGTTTAAAAAGGGAAAGGAGAGGAGGTTTAATGGCTATAAAAATACCTGTGTGCTTAAATGGAATAAAAATGTACTTATAGCAGAATTTTAATTTGCCAGTGAATTTTTTTGCCTCATGAAGGTGCTAATGAAATATCATTTGACCGACTTTTCTGGGACTAGAGACTTCCAAGTGTATGGGATGCAGCAATTGCCCATGCTATAATGCAAGGTCTTTAACTGTGAACCACAGAAATTGTGGCACATTTTGGCAGAGTAGTAGGAATATTCAGGACAAATGCTATCAAAGTTTTCAAACTGCATTAACGCTTGCCATACAGCTATTATAAACTTTCCTTCAGGTATGCAAAGTTTGTTACAGGTTCTTCACTGAAGCTTTCTGTTTCCCACATGGGTAAAGGTAATCAAGACAACAGCTTATTACAACTGCTTATTGTGCATACTGGGATACAGAAGTGTTCAAGACCCTGATACCAGTGGTATTCATCCTTGCAACTCATATGAGCTGGTTTATTGAGACTTTTTAATAGAATATAAAGTATGCAGAGCTTAAAACAAATGTAGAAAGTTGCAATTATGGAAAGAAATTACTTGGTATTATACTATGCTCTTCAGTTCAGACTTTCAAGTGGTCTTTGGACAGTTCAAATAATGTGGGAACAAATACTTTACACTTAATGAAAGGGCAAAGGAAGTGGAAGGTGTTGGATCTTTGGATATATTCAGTAGGACTTAATTATCTCAGTGAGAATTTTGAGATATTTAAAACTTAAACACAGGCAATCATGAAACAAAGCTCAGGCAATCATGAGGGATTGGACTGATGAATACTAGAGGGAAAAAATAACGTTGTTTTTGAGTTGTAAACAAAACTGTGCTTTCTGTTGCCTGTGAGAGATGCAATGCTCAAGATTTTGATTATGAATAGAGAGTTATTTCAACTGCAAAATTTGCAAATAATGTGAAGACTATAAAGTTAATCCTTTGGGTAACATACTCAAGTGTTTCAAGGTAATGACATTCTTGAACCTGCATAATAAGTATCACTTAGGTCAGTTGATACTCCTTCTGTGTACACATCTTTCTTTCCATGAACAATAGAAAAGCACAGATAGGAGCTGAAGATTTTAGTGTGCTCTAGGATTTTCACATGCAAATAGAGGTCTGAGGCAAACCGTGACTCTGAAGACATCCATGATTCATGGGTTAGTGGCATGAGAGTGTAATGAAGCTCATAGCTACATCAAGCATCAAGGACTCTAAGTCATAAAAGATAATATAGATAATGTTTGGGGGTTTTCTGTCTATCTGTAGTTTTCCTGTCTCTTAGTCCAATATTACATTTCTTTCTCTTTTGGAATTGGATTGGCTTTGTGATAGCTGCAGAAGTCAAAAAGAATTAAAGGATTTTGGGGAATGTTTTAGTAGATATTGGTGAAAGGCACAAGCAAGACAGATCATAATTTAAAAACTGCTTTGAAGGAAAGTGAAGGCAGATATGTATATGGACACATATATCTATCTATCTATATATATATATCAAGTGTGCATCTATACACATGTCCAAAATTCAAGCTGATGGTTGTCATAAATGAAAAGATGAGCTGCAGGAGATGGCTGAAGAAAGACATGTGATAGAAAAGCAGAGAATCTCAGAAGGTAGAAGGCCAGCAACCAGTCTTCAGGTCAGTTGAGAACATAAATACAGCTTAGTGTGCAATGACAAAAAGATCAGTAGTAATTGAAAAAGCAGCTGTGTTCAGTAAGTGCTTTTGGTTTGTGTTTAGGAGGCAAAACTAGTTGTAGCTGCTTCATAATGTACTTCCGTTCTAGCAACTAAGTGGGATGAGAAACAGCAGCTGTGGAATCTAGACTTTTTAAAATTAACCAGTCAGGACATGTTGAATTTAAGAGATTAAGAAGCTGCCTGGATTTTTTTTTTTTCTTAGATGCCAATAACTGCGGGCAGGAGAGATTTTTCTAGAATTTTTGGGGCACAAAGGGTATTCCAGGTGATTTTGAAAATAACTGATAATATTTACCAAAATAAAAAGTAAATGAAATTGCACATTCAGTTATGGGTGTATCAGTCTGGTGTTGATCTGACAGAAATACTAGGACAGGAGTCAATGAAGAAAAATATTAAGAAAAGGAATAAGAATAGTACATTACAGTCTTTGTAAAGGTACAGAAACCAGAGGCTGGAAGCTAGGTACTCATATCTACTGTGATGAGATTGCTATCTGGCTGATGAGGGTGAAATTAGTAAAGTAATGGACTGACTTCCATAAGATATCGTGCTGCATCACATTTTAATCAAGAAATTAGAATATGGACATTAGCAGTGTACATGAAAAATGGATTCTTAAATGAGGTAATATGTTTATCTGAAAATATAAATGGAAAGTTACCAGTCTTTGTGCCTGAGGAGTGTGAAACTGAAGACGTGTATAATGTATATAAGCCGATTGGCATTTTGTGATACATTTTGTGATAAACAGAACTTAATGCCTTCTAGCAGTGTAATGCCATGTTCTCCAGTTCTTTGACAGCTATGCTTCACTTGAGAAAATCAACAGCGTCTTCAGCTTTGCTTTGCCTTGCTCCTTCTGCCACATAATTCTGGGTAGCTTCAGGGGTTGCTGTCATCTTCCCCATGTGGAACCATTTAGCAAAGACAAGAGCTGCTTGGACAACTTTTGCACTCTGCCCCATATTGCACCCCTTCTGGCACAGTGGCACTGTCCTGCCTGGCCTTACAGGAAACAGGCTTGGTCTTAGCTCAAGTTAGTTCAGTTGATCACTTTCTGACCTCTTATCAGTTTATAGCTTCCCAGTGCTACCTACCTCACCTGATAGGGAACCTCTGGTCTAGTGTAAGGATACTTTGGAAAATAAAGAACATACAGAAAATTCTCTCAAGTCACAGTGACTTTATATAAAAATAATAAAAAAAAAATTTATTTATATATAGATACACATTAAAAAAGACACTGTGTAAATAAATAGGCAGATTTGAAGTGATAGGGCAAAAGGGACTATTGAGTCAATTTGGCCCCTTGATGCAGTGCTGTGTCAAGTTTGGACATCAAGATTTGAAGAAAAGCATGAGCAAGTTGGGGGTAATAAAATCATGGTAACAATGGAGGGACTAGCAAATTATTTAAATGAAATGCTGAGGCGGGTCTTAAATGATCACTGTTTTCATGATCTAAAAGAAACTACAGTGCAAAATTATGTGATGGTTGATGATGTTTCTGCCCAGCAGATACAGGGGTCTAACGAACTTGAATAACTGTAACTTAGCATTAGACAAAGACAAAAGCAGGACATTATTCCTGACAGGATAATTAACTGTTGGAACACTTTGGAGTGGGTTATGATGGGTTCTGTCCATCACTGCCAGCACTGAAATCATGAAGGCATGCTTTTAATGAAAAGACGAGATCTTGTTCATATAAGGGTGAACTTAAAAGCAGTAGACAACCTATGTTATGCTGGGCATTGCAAACCACTGTTACTATGGCAGCTTTTCCTCTGTAACAGCAGATGGGTCACAGAATAAAACCGTTTCTTGTCTCTTCTACAAAAATAAGTTACTCGTGTGAATATTCAGCAAGACCTCTGCAAAGGAGGCAGTTACATTTATTTGTCCATCTTCAGATAAGTTTTGCTTAGAGGCCTTTTCCCTACGGTAGCAGTTTAACTGTAACCTAAACGTTTCCCTAAAATTTTAGCTTATTGGCACTTACGGTACCATCTGTAGTTGTGATTTACGGTTTGCTTTTTGACAACAATTTCTACTTCATCATTTTATGCCAAAATCAACTGAAATGTGCTCTGTGTTGATCATAGTACTCAGTTTTTGTCTCTACCTACACACTGATGTAGTTAATGCTTTGTATCATAAAAGAACAAATTAAAATTGAATTAGTAGGTATTTTACTGTTAAACATTCAGGAAAACAGCTGATGTATATGAGAAGTAAAACTTTTATTAATAGTTCAGCTTTAATAAATAACGCTGTATGTCTTTCTGTACAACAGCTTTGCCCATCATGCTGTCATCAGGGGAGAAATTTATTTGATGTATTGATCAGGATTGTGAATGCAAGATTGAAATAGAGACACAACTCCCACTTTCACTTCAATTTAATAAATTGTTAAGCAGCAGCTATATATGATGTGCCAGGTCCTTGTAAATGCCTGAGAGCTCTCATTTGAGAGAGTGTCTGCTCTGGAAAGAGGACAGGAAGGAAATCCTCCTACTGCTAAGCAGATCTTCATGAATGGGGAAGTATGAATGTTTCTTGGGAGCAGGGGGAGGATGCTTTTGGTTTGTCTTGTTATTTATTTTATTCAAGGGTTGCTAAGATTCTAGCTCAGCCACCAAAACCAAATATAGTTGTTGCTTTCACTATTGGTGCTTTAACGAAGTTCAGCTACTTTGCAGGTGCCCCTCACTTGAGACCTCTGATGTGTTACCTCATTGTTTCACTTCTCCCTCATAAGCTGCATCGAGACTTGCACCTCAACTCTTTAATCAAGTGTCTGATATTTTCTTTAGCTTGACTGGCATCTAAAATTTTTATGGTCAGTATTCTTGGTTAGGACCACTAGGTCCTGTGACAGTAGAAAGAATGATACACACACATAGGTGACAAGCACCTGGAGCATGGTTGGAAAGATAACAGGCAGATGTTGGCTGGCATATGACTAGTTGTTTTCATGTTTTGTTGCTAAAAGGACCTGTTTTGTTTCAGTTTTGGTGGGTTTTTTTGTTTGTTTCTTGGTTGTTTGTTGTTGTTGTTGTTGTTGTTTTTGCTTGTTTGGTTTTCTTCCTTTTTAAAAAAAAAAAAAAAAAAAAAAACCAAGAAAAAAGCCTGAAAAATGACAGTTTGTATTTCTCTTAGCCCACAAGAGTGACTTGGTGATGCAGCATGATGCCACCATACTAAGGCAAAATGTTTCTGTCATTTCAGAATGCAGAAATCCTTGTTCTGAATGAGAATAATCCAGAACACAACCCTGCTAGTAGCAGTTCCTCTTTCTTCTGCTCAGTATTTAATTTGCTGTTATTATTTACTCTAGCTCTTGAGTCCTTTCTCCTGTTGGAACTAATATGACCATAAGTAAGAGTTTTAGAGTAAGAAAACATCATTTGATGTGATGACTAGAAAACATCATTTGATGTCATGATTAGCAATCATCTTTGTCATACAAGTGATACCCTTTTATTAACTGAAAAATACTGTAGTGATACATATATCAGAAAGGTTTTAAAACAGAAGAGTTGGATAAATATTCATTCTTTCTGCTTCCTTCCCAGGAGCCTGAGAGGTAGATGAAGGATAGTTATTTCACAATTCACAGTGTTTGGAAGATGACCAGCAGCGTGAAAGTTATTATTCCTTTTTCCTGATATATGATGAAACTGCAGGAAAAGATGTTCTATACTGAAATTTATAATAGATATGAAGGATAATACAGCAAGTGTGAGATAAGCACTGGAAGAAAATATTCTACAATTTATTCTTGTTATTTTCAGTTTACAGTGCCATTATATGTGACTGCTTGTAGACAAAGCAATTCTGCAAGGCACAAATTCATAGTCAGCTTGCTTTCTCCCTATTTTCTCTTCCCCATGAATTCCTTAGTCATATTTCACATCGAAATTGTTAGAAATTACTGCTTTTAGAGGTAAGGAAGGATCTTACGATCTGGCCTGTTCTATTAAATGAAATCTTATGTTGTGTGTGTCTTGCCACATACATGGAAATATTTCATATTAAGTGAATCCTCAGACTTTCAACACTCATACTTTTCCACATGTTTGATGATGAGGACAGATGTATAATTGGTTCTAATAAACTCACTAAAGTGTCCAAAATAAGAGCAAGCACCTTGCCATTTTCCACTGTCTTCCTATGCAAATGTTCCCATACCCTTCATTCAAGTTTCTGCCTTGGGGATTACATGTTGTGCCTTCAAGAGGCTATGGCCCCTTAAGTTTAATTAGTTCTCTTGTGTAGTCCAAACCACCAATGGCTTGATGTTGCTGATTAATAAGCTTTCATCAAAGTTATTTAAAAAAAAATTTGCCTATTATAACATCACCCGATTGTGCTGTGCAGTTTAAGTTCCATCTGTGAAGGCATCTCTTAAAGCCTATTTGCCCATTTTAGGGAGTTTTTGAACTTGGCTATTTTAATTTACTTCAGGCTTAAATTTTTTTTTTTTTTCTTCATGTTATAATTGGAAATGGTTCATCCCAAGGAGTAGTCTTATTTCCCTTTCCCTTAAAACCGTACCTTTTTTCTTAACTTGATATTGATCCTGGTTTTTTGTTTCTTGTTTTTTTTTCTTTCCATAACTTGATTGTTTTATGCCTGTAAAACATTTGCTGTTGCCACACTGCCTTCCCTCTGCACTATACCAGGTCCTGTGGTCAAAATGCATTTACAGCATGTTTCATATATGTTTAAAAATCATCCTAACGAACGTTGCACTAAGAGGGATTAATAAGGTACTACTTTAAATATTACTATGAAAATTATCAAAATATCTTATATCTCGCATGCACCTTGTTGTACATGATTCAACATAAAAAGTGATGTAGCTGAATGTGGTTGCCTTTAAATGAGTAATTATTTATTCAGTAAAGTCCTATAATAATGGTGACATAATTGTAATGGATTTATGTTTTGGTATAACTACTACAGGTTACTAAATTGGTGAAAGTAAAGTACCTAATGATCACACTGGAGGTTAGATGCAACAACATTGACAAATGCAAACTTTAGAAATGTTTGTTCATGTATTATCCATATATTACTAAATGTTACATATGAAGAAAGTATTTCAATAGTGAGTTGTAAAAAGTTTACAGTGTGAGGAAAAAAGCTTACATTATCAAATTAGCTGCCTTTATCAGATTTATCATCAATCTACATTTTGAACAGAGGTGGAATTATTTCATGGTTCTCTTCTATTGATTTAATATATCGTGCAAACAGGAACAAGTAAAATAAAGCTCCAGTCATTAAAAAAAAAAAAAAAGAATCAAAATCAAATCCATTAATGAAGCAATGACCTTGTAAATTTTATCTTCTTCCATGAATAAGTATGTTTTCCCTCTAACGAAGCAAAATGTCTGTATGTACCTGGCGTGCTGGAGTTCTAATGTTCCCTCAACTGCTCTTCAAAACATGTTGTACTTTGCTATGTCTTGAGAGTCTGAAAGTATTAATCAGCACTAGGCAGAGATAACAAATCCTCATTGTATTTATGTGGAGTACCAACATGTTCCCTTGAGACACATAAAGGAAATGTAGGGCCTCCTCTGTTCTCGCTCATATTTCACACCAATTTGACATGTACCCAACAGGCTGTAATTAGAGCAGAGCTGGACATAAATTCTGTGACTCAAGGCAGTTTTGCACTGAGCATGCACATTCTGATACGTGTTTCCTTTGCAAAATACTGTAACTTGACCATCTACGAGACAGCACTAATTCAGTGGGACCCTTTCTTTGTTTTCTCCTCTTCACGAACTACAGAAGACATATTTCAACACCCGTTGGTCGAGAATGTAATTCATCAGTTGTGAAACTGTAGCTCAGTGGTGCTGGAGCAGCGCTGTGAACAGCCCTGCTCTGTTTCATCCTCCTTCAATAAATAGTTAAAGAACAACTGCTTATCAGGTAAATAGGAAACTTCTGTCAGTCATCAGTAACCTGCCTGAGGTAATCCCCATTCTAACACTTTTGTTCTCATGCTTTTAAGTCACAAACTCTGTGTGTATTTGCTTAGTATCCAGCATAACGTTGCTTTTAGAATCTGTTGAAATACAAAAAAAAGCTAGCGGTAATTGTTTTTTTTAATACCCTAATATGCTTTAATACATGTCCTGTGGACCATAGAAATTACCAAATGCAATGTACAGTGACAACAGTATTTTCATCTATGCAAAGCTGCCAATGAAGCTGCTCTATAGCATAGTTTCATTACAAAGCTTTATGCCACATGCCCGCTCTTAACAATTCTTTGAGTTGGAGGTCAGCAGGTTCACCAGATGGTACAGTCAGAGGTTTACTTTTCCTGGCAGTTATTTTGGAAAGGTAAAACTGAGACACAGTCTT